>VZSE01006887.1:222796-407381 GCA_013398275.1 Promerops cafer | reverse complement strand
AAAAAAAAAAAAAAAAACAACAAGTCTATTCCTTTAAAATATAATTTCTTTTGATTCAAAATGATAACTTATTCTAGTGTTAAACAATGAGCAATAGCCTAAGCTAAGAGAAAGGGAGATATGCTGTGGAAAATTGGAAGGAATGACACTTTGAACAGTGTATTTCAGTGAATTCAGTATAGATCAAAATTCATTTCTGAACATGGGAATTCATGATCTTAGTGAAAAAGTAAGGAGATTGGATAAGCCAGAGAAAATCTGTTGAATCAGATGGCCCCTCCTTTCTAAAACACCCTGCATTCTCCTAATTTTCAAGTTATGCCACAGCATGTATAGTTACTGGTTACTCCAGTGGCATGACTTTCACCTCAGAATGTTGAGCTCATGTGAGGTCCTTTGTTATTGAAGTCCTTACAGAAACTTCTTGCTATATCCCTTGTACCTTACCAGTGTTTCCACATCTGAGTGTCTGCTGGTTGTACCAGCAGATGAAGAGAGATATCAAGTACCAGTAGACAAGCAGCTGGAATGACTCATTTTAAAATCCTCACAGGCTCCAGGATAATCATCCAATCTGTCCAAGTCAACAGGAAGACAATTTTGCGATGCAATATTAATGAATTGCAGCTACTGCCTTTCTGATTTTCAAAGTGGTTTACAATATATCAAATTCCACTTTTATATTTATCCTAAGTAGTTTGGGCTACTGGGGCTAAGGAAGTTTTAAAAATAATCTTTAATATGCCCTAGAAAACTGGCTTCTACAAATCTGTGTCACAGCTAAAATTCAAAACTCTTTTGCTTTTTCAGGTGGGGCTTGGAGGTGTAATGTGATGAGATGCTAGATGAACAGCACAGTAAATATCAACAAGTTGCAGGCACTCGAGCACAGACTCTGAAAGCCAGATATCACACCACATAAGACAGTTTGCGTTCACTGGGAAATCTCTTACTGCTAATGTCAAGTCTGAAAGCTATTTCTTAGTTACTAAAGATTGCAACTTTCCCCCATATTTTACTGAAAATCACATTTTTCTTCAAATTTACTGTAGGTTAACATAGCATGTCTGGCTCTATCGGTTGTGTCAAATTACATCACAGGAGAAGAGGGGAGCAACAGAGCTTGGTTTGTAGCTTTACTTCTCCCTTGTGAGTCACAAAAGTATTTTTTATAATGTACACTGCATGAGAGCACCACAATTTTTAGCTGAAATGTCTCAGATGTTCCAGTTCTTTGAATTTTATAAGACAGTCTCTTCCACCTTTCCCCAGATGCTAATAAACAAGTCAATGACAAGGTCCTTGTACTCATATTCCTTCTCTTTTGCAGTCTTGATGATGTTTTCTGCTTCACACTTTCTCTGGGCCATAATTTGTTTACATAAAGTGGAAAACACAAGAGAAAAGTTTCACTAAAATAGAACAGAAGAAATTCTCTGTTGTTTTCCCTCCATGAATTCTAGCTTTTGTCTCCTTACTTGTGCCACAACATCATTCTATGAGTTGAAACAGGCATTTGCTCTGAAATGAGGTATCCATCAAACAACACGCAACACAATCATTAAAAATACAAGTAATTGCTATTACTGGAGGGAAAAACCCCCCTCATTCCTATGGAGCTTGCAAAATCCTGGATTGTTCTCATCAAATTCGTATGTTGAATTATTCCTCAAGCCATGCTTAAAATATTGTTCTTGGATACAAGAGCCAAAGTGTAGCCCAAGGAGTGATGAACTCATTTTATAGATCTTGGACAAATTCCTATACTGGTGTAAAGGGAAAATTTGCACAAGCAGAGGGCTTGGAACCATAAATTTGGGGTTTGATTTCATATTAAGTTTGGGTTTGTTTTGTTTTTTTGGTTATCCTTTTCAGTGCCCATCTCTACACGCAGCACTGTAATTTTCCATCTGGGAAACAATATCCTGCATAGTGTATAAAATGGTTCTTGGAATTCACATGGCTGCATTTGTTTAACACCAACATTGAGCTTTAAATTCTGCTTGTGATGCTGAAGCATCTTACCTTCTGCCCGTAAAACAAAGCTAGATAACCTCCTGAGAAGCCAGCATTGGCAGAAGGTGCTAGTCTAGTAAGAAATGAGCCTCAAATCTTCCCTGGGTGTATTCATTCACCGATGGCATGTCATCAGGGCGGAGGTTTGGCTTTCTGATACAAAGCCTCTTTAGCTTGCTTATTACCTGGTGATCCTGGGGAACTAAGGAAGATGGGATTAAACTTTGAAAGGATTTAGGAGTCACTCTGCACCAGCACTGCTGCATTTGAGGTAAGGACTCTCTGAGATCTGACATACAGATGTCCCCACTACAGATTGTGCAATGTACTCCTCGCATCCTTCACCAAATGTTGGTAGTGTATGAACAAAGAAGAGATGGGTGGGAAAGAAACACACAACTACACCTATTTTCCTTGCTTTTCCCTTATATTTTGTGGTGCCCCAAGGGAGCACTCCTTCCACCTTTTCCTCTGGTTGAAGCTACTCCTTACTGTAACCATGCAGCTCTGAGGTGGTTCCATCCTCCTCATACATGTTTATCTTCATCTCTGGGTAGATAAGAATCCTATTACACACGGAATCCTCTACTAGCTGCACTTCAATAATTACTTCAGAATAAATATAGAAACATAATTTTAGTTCACCTGCTCCAATAAAAGTAGGATCTGTAAATTCAGTAAAATGGAGAGCTCAAAGGTTAGATCCAATTTAAAAAATAATAATAAAAAAAAGGCTGCAATTTTACACCAAAGTAGTTAGGACAAGTAATTTAATTTTTTAGATCTTTGCTATTGGAACTGCAGGTCAACTTTATAATCTTCAATATAAATCTTACATACAGATTTCCAAGATGCCAGAGTTGCCAAGATTCATGAAGTCCTGGAGACATTCAAAATAAGCCAAGTGGGAAATGAAGCAACTATGTTGGACCACATATTTCAATTTTTGGACGGCTTTCTGAGATTGTCTACAAACCCAGTTTTTTAGACTGTCAGGAATCCTTCAGGCTAGGACTCCCAAATCAAGCTCTGTGAAAATCTCTTACTAAACCAAGTAATATTTCTATTAGGCTGGAACTAGTATTTTGACCTCTGCTTGTCTAACATCTAGATCAATGGAGTCCTGATCTACATGAGGCTTCTACACAGGCTTGCAGTGGCATAATAATAATAGTAACAACAACATCAACAACAACAACAACACTTTTTCTAGTCACTTGTAAAAATTTACAAATGGGTTCACCATAGCAGCTGCAATATTACTTTTTTATATCACAGTGGGTTAATATAGCCCTAATACTGTTTGTAAGTCTTTGTACTTCAGAATATTTTTCATTTGCTTCAGATGAAAACTTCTGAAATATTGTTCCATAAAGCCTGCATTTCCTTTTAAAGTCATGCTACTTTATATTACTCTTTGGACATGTTTAGGATGATCTCCACAGAGTATTATCACATGCACTCAATGATGTTCTTATTAAAATGTTATGTGCTTCAGCCCTTAGTATATAATTTTCTTTGTTTTCTTGCCAGGCAAATATATTTATTCTTCCTGTGTATTAAGCCATCACATTCACCTAAATAACCTCTGTGGTTATTTCCATCAAAAACGTTTCTGGATCTTGTATCCATCAGGGGTGGTTCTGGTGTTCCCATTAGCCTTGACCCCACACTTAGGCTGCAGCCCCATTTTATTTGCTTTCCTATCTGCCAGATAGCAGTTCTCCTTCAAGACTCTTCAATCACTGAGCTAAGAGATTTTTGTTAATGAAAAGCAGATGCAACACTTAAGTTCTAATAGAATCTTCTCCTGATAGAATCTTCTATCTACCATGATAATTTTGGGTTTGAAAACCCACTGTATCGTGAAAACCCATTCTGTATGATTACTCCAGCCTTCCAGAACAGAGTGCTAATTTTATGACTTGTTAATTTTATCAGTGAGCTTATGCTGGGTAGTTAACACTGACAAAGGAGAGTGCCTTGCTAGTATGGCAAGTACATGTGAACTCTGACATTTTAAATGACTGTCCTCCAAGTTGCTGAAGTGTGCATTTATCTGTTTTAAGTTGCTTTTCAATTCTTTTGAACAGTTTATATACTCATTATATTTATATATTATATTTACATACTGATTGCTATATGAGTGATTGGATGCTCTGATGCTGAGAACTTTGAATTAGGTAGTGAAAGACTTGGATTAATGCAAGATCATGGAAACTCTATCCCAAAATGTATGCCACTTAATTTTGATATGTTACTGTATATATATCTAATATTTTAGGCCACTGCAGTGTACTTGGTAAAGCACCTCACTGTTATGGTCAGTATGTCATCTTTGCTGGAAAGTAAGAGATGCTTCCAGTTTTCTGTGAGAACTGTTGAGCTGTGGAAATAGTCAGGTGGAAGTTAGACATTTGAAAGACAGAAATAAGGTTCCATGTACTTTCCTTGCCTGTTTTGAAGAGATAGCAATGAATATCATATGTGAGCCGATATAGACTGTACTTGAATCAAACAGGAACTAAGTATCACAGTTCCTGGACAAAATGCAATTCAACTTCTTGCTCTTTAATGTCAGACAACTTCCCAGATTCCATGTCCTTTGGTGACAGGAGAACACAAAAATGGCAAAAGGAAATCATTGCCTCCATGACTGTCTGAGCTATGGCAAAATAGGGGAGAATGTTCCCCGTTAAATGAACCTAATATAGGTTATTCCCCCCAGATGCACTTGCTTAAATAAGGGCCTCTTTTTATGCTCAGCAGGAACACTTTAATGCAGAAACAGCTACAAAATGAAGCATCAACATGGCACCCTGGCTCTGGGGAATAGGGAGAGGAATCAAGATGAGTATCAGTAGAACAGAAAAGAGGATGTGGGAATGGGAAGAGCACAGAGGGTGAGCAGAGACAAGGCAATTTCTACTGGCTCCTGATGAATTTCATGGGTTGTGAGCAGCCATGCAAAAAGCCCTGGGCTTTCCACCTGTCACCACCAGCAGGTGGGCTCTCTCCAGGTGAAACTGAAGCAGAGCTTTGAGGAAAGAATCACAGCATGCAGACTGGCCCCAGGTTTCTACAGGTCTTGAGGTTGTGTCTGCCATCATAGGAACAGACATTATTTTTTTTCTCCAGAACAGTATATTTGCGTTCTGTCTTGCAGGAGAAGTATAGCCTTTAGTCAGTCTGCATTTGAACCAGGAATTTCTTCTGCGATATCCAACGCTGGGCCAAAAAACCTTTTCCATTACTGTCCATGTCCTAATTCCCTTAGGAGCCTGAACTGAAATACACAACTGGCAAGTTAGGCACCTGTTAATATATTTATTATTTGTGTCAAAGGCTTGCATTCTGCTATCATGCCTTAACACCAATGGTGAAATTATATCTCTCTGGGATTTAAGGCTAAGCCATGCAAGTTGCTAATGATGCTCTCAGATGGAGAGCAAGGGAAGAAATACAATATGTCTTCTGCTGATTTTTAGCACTGAGGTGCATGCCAGTCACTACAGTATATTTGCCACAAATTCATCTGCAGAATAATTAACTTTTACATTATATAGTAATGAAAAAGTCTTATCATTATGATTTGGAAGATTCAAATGTATTTAAAAATCAATATTTTATATTAACACTATATTATCCTTGTTAATATTAATTATTATAGTAATAGGCACTGTTTATGCAGAGAAAGAGAAAGATGCCATAACTTAAATGAAAGCTAGAAATGAATCTATAAGCATGAGTTGGGATGCTGGTTCTAGAATTCAATCATTTCTTACCATTCTGAAATAATGGAAAATCTTTTTCTATTGTGCAATGGTATCCAGAAGCAGCCTATGTACAGCCAAGCCCTAGATCTTTTTGTTCTGTTTTGCTGATACAAAGAAGAGAGAAGAATTAAGCTCTGTAAAGGAAGAGATTGTATTTAGACTAAGGACTGACTGATGTTGCATTTAGTCTAAGGACTGACTGACAGAAGAATCACAATAAGTTGTGACTATTATGTTAAGACATTGTGATTCAGAAGAATCAGAAACAGCAGAGGATATGGGATAACCAGAATAAGAAGTCAACAAGGCAACAGAAAAGTTCACTCTGTACTTTTGATCCAAGAAAATCTCCCCTTAAAAATCTCTTTCACAACACATTCAAACTGATTTAAAAGAACTTTTACCTAGGCTACTTATGGTACTCTTACTAGTCTACTCAACTATGGTGGTCAGAAAAAGAAGTTCTTGTCTTTGTGAGAATTACTGATGTTTTGAAATACCTTTGATTCTGTATCAGGCAAAAGTACTGGATATTTTCTCCTAATTTTGAGTACAACAAAAGAATTTTAAAATGAAAAAATGCTGGTGTTTCCCAGCAAAACAGAGCAGCCAGAGGCTCCCAAAAGATTTGACTGAATGAAAACATAAACCAAAAATTACTCAGATAATTTAAAATAAAATGTGACTGATGCTCAATTTAGGTCACACATTCTGCAGCGTGCTTTTTGATACTGTGCATCCTCTAAATGGGTTCAGGCATGAAGCAAAGACACACAGAGGTCTGCTAAGTGGAATTTCAGCAGAGGCTGCTGCTGCTGGAAGGGTAGGAGGTGGAAGAGACCATTATGCTTTTGGAGGGCAGCTTCATGCACACAGTGCCACGTCTTTGAATATGTGGGTGTGCAGCAGTCAGGGGATTCCCAGTGTGTGTCAAGCCCTGGGTAGCCTGGCACAGTGGAAGGTTGGCAGAGGCATGGTTAGTGGCTTAATGCAATATCACTGGTCTCTAAATTATTTTCATTACCACTTCCAGAAGGAATTCTTTCCCTGCTTGAAACTCCTCCATATACAACTCAGATATTCAAGATCTGCACTGAGAAAAGGTACATTTTACGGATGTTCACAGAAAAAAACAAATAAACAAAGCTTCACACAAGATCAATAAACATGTCCTAAACCAACTGGATCCCAGACAGAGCACTAAAACATTCTACAGGGAACAAAACTATATTGAGAAGAGAATGGATTATCTTACAGCCTAAACAAAAACAAGCAACAGCAAAATAATTAATTAATAAGCAAATCCTTATAATATTTCTCTAGGTAGACTCTTGCCATGGAAAGTGAAATGATGGGAGAAAGTGATCATGACTTGTTAAAAAAATAAAAATCTGAAATACCACCAATCAATGTCCCATTAAGACAGTTAGAATGCTCTTCTTTTAGATATTAAATATTGTAGCATTACTGTATCACAACAGAACTAATCCATCTAATAATGTTTCCCTGTGTCTTGCTTTTAGCTATGATAGAGTTAATTTTCTTCTTACTAGATTGTACAGTGCTGTGCTTTAGATTTTGTATGAGAATAATGTTGATAAAACACTGATTTCAGTTGCTGCTCAATAGTGCTTACCCTAAGTCAAGGACTTTCCAGTTTCCCGTGCTCTGCCAGCCAGCAGGTGCACAAAAAGCCAGGAGGGAGCACTACCAGGACAGCTGCCCCAAAGTGGCCAAGGGGATATTCCATACCACAGAACATCATGCCCACTGTATAAATTGGGGGGAGTTGATTGGGAGCCACCAATCACTGCTGTGGGATGGGCTGGGCACTGATTGGCAGGTGCTGAGCAATTGTATTGTGCATAACACTTCTTGGGTTTTATTCCTTTGCCCCTCTCCTTTTCATTCATTTTTAAAATTAAAATTAATTTAAAATAATTAATTTTTATTATTAAAAATATGTGTTTAAAAAGTAATTATTATAATATTTAACTTTATGTCAGTAATTAAGCCATTCTTATCTCAACCCACAAGTCNGAATAATGTTGATAAAACACTGATTTCAGTTGCTGCTCAATAGTGCTTACCCTAAGTCAAGGACTTTCCAGTTTCCCGTGCTCTGCCAGCCAGCAGGTGCACAAAAAGCCAGGAGGGAGCACTACCAGGACAGCTGCCCCAAAGTGGCCAAGGGGATATTCCATACCACAGAACATCATGCCCACTGTATAAATTGGGGGGAGTTGATTGGGAGCCACCAATCACTGCTGTGGGATGGGCTGGGCACTGATTGGCAGGTGCTGAGCAATTGTATTGTGCATAACACTTCTTGGGTTTTATTCCTTTGCCCCTCTCCTTTTCATTCATTTTTAAAATTAAAATTAATTTAAAATAATTAATTTTTATTATTAAAAATATGTGTTTAAAAAGTAATTATTATAATATTTAACTTTATGTCAGTAATTAAGCCATTCTTATCTCAACCCACAAGTCTTACTTTTTCTGATTCTCCTTCTCATCCCAACAGAGGTGGGGAGTCAGCAAGGGGCTGTTGGGTAATCAGCTGCTCACTGGGATTAAATTATGACAGACTGTTATATTGCTGTGTTTATTCAGAAACATCACAGAACATTTACAGATCCTGAGCAGCTGCATAAAATTTCAGTAAGAGGCAGCTTTACTGAAGTATTGTCAACCCAGGACAAAATGCTGCAACCATTTAACAGAACAGAGAATTTTTTTAAAAACCCACTGGACTAGGCCAAGAAACGAAAAAAAGACTAATGTCAAGAGAAACTGGATGCTCTACAGGAGGGGGCAGCATATTGCTTGGCATCATAACTACAATCCAGCAGACCCCTGTTGTCTGCTCCTATAAAAATACAACCTGATCTCCAAGCTGCATCTTTTCTATAATCCCATTCTGCCATGGGCTACAGGCTAAGAGGCAGCAGAGAAAATATCAAGTCCTCATCCAAGTTAAGTTCCCCTGCTCCTTCTCCTGTCTGCAGTTCTCTGGCTGAATGTCACCATGAGACATGACATTCAGAATACATAATTTTTGTCCCTATTAGGGACTTTCTCTATTTTCACACCCCATTTATCTTGTGGGGTGGCAGTGATGCTGGTGAGCTCACATGTAAGAGATGGGGTGTGTGTGTGGTGTAGGACCCTGCTCGTTCCCCTGCCAGGGACAGCAGCCCTTCAGCTCCTGCCTGCTGCAGCCCTCTTCCCCTGGTCCGCAGCCCGGGAGCCCCTGCTGCTGCCACCGCTGCCTGGCCCTGCATACTAATTGGCATATTTAATGATTTTCCCTTGCTCTCGTTCCCTTCTCCTCCTAAGCTGCTGTCTGGGAGCAGGGGAGCCCAGCTGCCATGGAAACTCAGCCGTCAAACACCCTGAACCTGCCACACCAGCCTTGGGAGAGGATTCCAGTGGTGAAGCTCAAAGAAGGGGATGCTGGAGGGGGAACAGAAGTGGAGGAGTGGGAAGGCGCAAGGCAGACCATGTCAGGAATGGGTCTGGGCTGCTCTGCCAGCCTCTTGGCACTGCACAAGAGGAGTATAGCATAAGGAATCAGACATTTGGAAGAAAAACAGGATAACCCTCTGTTACCAGCTTTTTTCTTCACACTGATTCAAATATCTCTCTGCCCCCCATTTCCTCCTATCCATTTACTGTCTGGATCAAATACCCCTAGTGTATGCACATACTGTATCATCAAGGGGGTTTTGACAATCCCAAATATGGATCACACATCTTAAGGACTGTTTATACCCAGAAAAAGGGCTGATTACAGAAAGCAAATGGTTTGAGGAGGCCTCAGGCACAAGCTGGCAGAGGACAAACCCCTGCCTAGGCAATAAGGCTGTGATCCCCTGCCCAGCCTTTCAGTCCTGCCTCCCTTTCCCAGGCTAACTGCTGGACTGGAGTCGCATGAAAATGCAGCATTTGTGGCACAGTCTGTATGCACTGATGCCTTTTCTGGGCAGGCACCTAGTTCAACACCAGCTCTGTGTCCAAAAGAATTCTGGTCTCTGCTTCAGGCTGTGAGGCTATGGGAATTGCACTTTTGTCCTCAGTTCTGTCTCCTGAGGATTTATGGCCATATAATAAAGGTAAAATGAATGTTTGCTTCAATCTTAGCACCCAAATTTCAGCCTTCAAGGGACACTGTCACTTCTACCCAGTCTCCTTGTAAGCTTTCAGGCCAGCAACAGAGAATCTCCTTGGGTGTTTTTTTCTAAGCAAAGCTCCCTGATATGATTTATTCATGAAGGGAGCCCTCAGAAGGTCAATAAAACTGGCATGCTCCCCAAAATACACAAACAAAACAGAGAAGAAAACCCCACTGGGTCAGCACTTTTCTGAAGACAAGATGAAGCTGTTTATGTCCCAGGCAGACCCTGCAGACTTATGCAAGGGATGTAACAAATGTTTCAACTCTCCTCTGTTCCAACCCCTTGAACAACCAACTTAATACTGAAAATTTACTTCAGATACAAGTAAGAACTTGCTGTCCCATGAAGCGTAGCAGGGTTTTGGAGCTGAAGTACCCAACAGACCCAACAAAAGTGCTGCTTGGTATTCCTGTGAAACAGGGGGACCTACTGCAGTGCAGGCTGGGGACCAGGTCCCAGGCACCACAACAAAGGACACACAGCCCAACTGGCTTCCCAAAGGGATACTTCCTCCTTAGCTAAGACCACCAAAGGAGACTTCTGCTTGGATTGTTTCTTTCAGGGACTTTTATGTAGCCTTGCACTTGATCTTTCCATTTATTTGAAAAGGGAAAACGACTGACCTATTATAAATTTCAGTACCCTAGGTCTATCACATGTGAGTTGCTACTATACAAATTGGTACAGAAAAGATGAGTAAGTGCAGAAGTGTTTGCAAGATATAAGAATGCCTGAACTAAGAAAGAAAACTATTTTACAGGGTTTGCAGCATTTGTGTAAGCCTCCAATACCATGTAATTGAGAATCATTTTATTTAATAGGAAATAATGCTTTCTCACAAGCAAGCAGAGAAACTGGTTAACATTACCAGGGATTCACCTGAGTCAGAAGGCATGCAGGTTTCTCAGATTGAGACACTTCAGGTTTCTTATTAAAAGAAATAGAGAGCTGATGCATGGAAAAAACCAACTGGTCTGTATCTTTCTGAACAGAAAGATACAGAAAAAGATACTGAAAAAACAGAAAGATACTGAAAAAAAAAATCTGCAGGAAGAGATCCTACTCTATCAGCCCAAAGGTGATCCATTGGATGAGTGTGAACAAAGATAATACAGCAGAAAAAGCATATATGGATTTTCAAAACAAGCACCTTTGATAAGGCTCTACATCACAGGCTATTAAAAAAAAAAAAAGGCTGGTACAAGGTTTAGAAAAGGCCTTTTTAGGGAATGAAAGTGGTTAAAGTACAAGAAGCAGTAAGTAGGACTTCAAGGTCACTTCTCAGGTCAGAGAGAAGGCAGTAGCGAAGTCCTCAGAGGCCAGTGTTACAAGCACTACATTCAACATCTTCAGTAGCCTAGAGACGGAAGGGCATTGCCAGGTAGTCCAACGGGGGGATAAGTTTCAATGCAGTTAACTAAATGCACGATAAACAGCTCAATGAGTGTGTGCTGCCACAAAAACCAAAGACAGTGAGCATCACCAGCACCGGTACGAACATGGTACAGGGCATAATTCTGCCACTTTACAAAAGCACGGCCCCCTCAGATGCCATCAGTGTGCAGTTCTGGTCTCCAGATCTCAAGAAGGTTGCAATGTAACTGGAAAGGCACAGAATAGGAGAACTAAACTTCAGTTGAGGCTTACGAACTCACTAAAATTATGGATAAAGTGAGGTCAGTCAGCAACTACTGCAGAACAGTTACTAGCAAAGTCTGAAGAACTGTAACAAGAGAATACTCAAGAAAATTACCAGGAGATAAATTCAGAACAGAGGAAAGTATTTTTATACATAATGGGGACTAAAATTCTGGAGCTTGCTCCCACAGTAATGAACAGTACCAGTAGGTGAAAACAAGGATGAGACTAAATCTATGGACTGGTTCACACACAGGCAATAATGGGAACTGTCAGAAGTGACCTCTAACATCCCACAACCTGAGCTTATAGACTCTGGCACAGTATAAGAAAATACCCACAAAAACTGGCAAGAGATAGGGCAGGTAATTTATAAGAAAAATGTGATTCATATCTAAGAACAGGCTGAGTCATTTTTTGGAAAGGGTAGAGAGTCTGCATATTGAATTTCCCTGGGCAGACTAGGAAGGTCAGGAGAGTATCCATCTAGTCAGAGAAGATTAGGCCACAATGGAGAGTCCCATGTATCTGTGAGATGTCTAATTCTGAAGATGGGCCAAGTTTGCACCACATTTGTTGCTTATTTTTATGTACTAGGTGCATTTCACATCAGCGAGAATGGGTTGAACCTTTCATTTGGTAGGAAAGTGAAAAATCACCTTTGCATATTGAATTTAAACATAATGAAATGTCTGAAGATCTTTGACATTTTACAAGAAGTCCTTGGGTAACCATGTTTATAGGTAGTGGATAAAGGCAGAAGCATTCATCAGTGCAACTGTTCACATGTTTATAACTGTATCATTTCTATATAAATATTTTTATATCACACATATGATATATATGGGTTTTCTCCCTCTGGAGCAAAAGATCCCAGTGCCATTAGCAATCTAAATACTCATTATGGAAAACATTTTTTATTACAGGATCTTATAATGTTTTTCCATACAATCTCTTTTTAATTCTGCACACTTGCTAGACTGTGCTCAGCAAATGAGGGAGCTGTTAAATATTTCTTCTTAACCACAAGGCTGAAGAGCTCCAGCTCTCTCATCCTGTCTTCACATCATCTTAGTGGCCCTCCTGTGGACTCACTCCAACAGGTCCACGTCCTTCTTATGTTGGGGACCCCAGACTGGATGCAGCACTCAGGTGGGGTCTCACAGAACAGAAGACAACAACAACAATACAGATTTAGGTATGCCCATTGCCCTTCTCTTTCATGCACATGAGAGAACCAGTTTTAGCATTTGCACATCAAAAACTATTGAAACCAAGTGAGTATCCAAGTCTTTTAATTTCAGGACCTTATTCTGACACACCAGAAACTTTAATGGTCAGGGTTTTTTTTTCTGTAAAGCAAAAGAGCTGAGGTGAAGGACAGGAAATTTCATGTTATGAGTTGAATGCCATAAGAATCTTGGAAGGACAAGTAAACTTCATGTTTTGTTTGTGTTTCATGGGGGTAGGGGATTTGCTATTCAGAGGGTAGTAATCTTGAAATAGCTGTCTGGTAATAACTGTAATTTAACCCACCTGTCCGCAGAAGTCTCCAGGTTCCTTTTAAATTCTGAGTAGTTGCTCTTTAGAAGGCACAGATTCATCCTATATAGTTGAAATTATAGTTGCAGAGTTTTAGTCTCTGGGATTTCAGAGTGGAGCAAAATTTCCATAGCCACCCTGGGGCTTATGTTTCCTTCAATTCGAGGCACTCAATGCTTGCAGTGAAGACCAAGATCAGAAAAATGTACCCAGATACCCACTACAAATCAAACATCTCATCTTGGTGTTATTCAACAGGGTCCCAAACTCAGCAGTAGAAGAAAGGATAAACCATTCAATTAACTTCCAGGCAACTTTCACTGGTCCCCTTCTAACAGAATATTATGTTTTTTCTAGAAGTTGTGGAAGCTGTTGCAAAGGTAGATTGACAGAAAAATGTCATTCACCTTTGAGAATAACAGGTATAGCTTTGCTTTATTACATCTTCTTCTGTTACATCCAGCAGGAAAATGAGTCTGCCCATTTCCCTATCTCCTCTATGCAAGATTCAGAAGACTGATGAAGTGTCCTGGTTGTCATATCAGTGCTGGACTGCTGCTGCTGGACTTTCTGATCATATTTGGGATCTCCAGAACGTGAACAGAGTTCCAGAACTTGAATGCTCTAGAGTGACTGAGGCTGTGATGGCTTTGTACTTTCTGTGAAAGAAGCTTGGAGTATTGCATAAGCTATGCAATAATGAATGCAATGAATATGCTATACATTAAAACTCCAGGGAGAACCCAGCACAATTCAGTGTGGAAGCCCCAGTACTTCACTTTGCAACAAAGCTGCAAGTTTTTGACCTAAAGTGAGCTTCTACCTTGCTGAACCAGCAAGGGTTGTAATAACCCTTCTTACAAATAGAAGCCACTCATGTTCTGAGATGGTCATGAGCTGAAAAGGTAAGTTCAAATTGTCACCCTTCTTAAAAGAAAAAAAAAAGTGTGAAGAAAACAGAAAGGAGATACAGCTGGAGCAGAAGCAGAACTATTACATGTTTTCATCCTTTAAAATCTTCTGACTTTCACTAATAAGTAATGGAGAACACTGGGAAACAAGGGAAAGCAGTATTTTCTCCTGCTGCAGTCAAACAGAAACATCTGTAAAACTAGAACTCAACCTTCCTGGAATGTTGAGGGTTAAAGTTTAATTATATCTAATCAAAGTCAAGGGCAAAGAGACTGCATGCTGAATTAAAAGATGGGATTTTCCTGTCCTAGTCATGGAGAAGATGAAGTCAAACCTGATTTTCTGCTGTGTGTGTAGTTTCATACACAGTGACAGAAGATAAGAAGTTCCAAATAAGAGTTGTGGAATTACTGGCAAGTATTTTCATAACTAAGAAACATTTTCAAAACCTTTTCCTTGCCATGAAAATTCAGCCACTTTGAAATGTCTTTCATAAATACTAACAGCACTACTTTGAATATTCTGTGCAAACTAATGATGGGGTAAATTGATAGAGACAAAAGTATCTGTGCTTCAGACTGCTACTCATGCTGGCACTCTGCTGAACCAAGTACTTCTGACGCTATCAGGAGTTTTGGTTCTTTATGTGCTTCATGGTACCTAAGCTAAGAATTATGCAGAGCACACCAAGTCCTCTGCTCCTCTTGCATCCTAAGGCGTAGCTTGTCTAGATTGAATCATTCCCTTCATAAATTGCACAGTGCCACCTTAAAATGAGATTATTTTCTTCTAATTTCACAGGTTGTCAAAGAACCTCATGCTTTAATTGTTAGAAATCTTTTCCTAGTCTTTTGCTTAAATTCTTTGATAGCAAGATTGCGTAAGTATGTTCTTATGCGAGCATTGTTCTTCAGTTTCAATAGTATTCTTGCATCCCTAATGTTTATTTTAGTCTTTCGAAGCACTCATATAGTACAGTTCTTTTAGACTCTCCTCAACAAATATTTTAATCAGGAATGCCCTTGTACTGTACTTTGGTTTGGAGAAGTATTCTGTCCTCTTGCAACCCAGAAAAAGAAAAGAAAGCTTGTTTTTCAGATGGAATGTTTCATTAACGGAGTTTGTTCAGTGTCTGCAGAAACATTGATGCTGGTGCAGAAAAGCAGATGTTGCAGGAATTCGCTGTTGAGACAAGAGGAGGGCAGGAACTCTGCTTTGGGCAGCAGGGCTGGTTTATGCTGCTTTAAGTGTTTGCTGAAGTCTTTGTCCCCTATCATAAAACAGGCTGTCAATGTCCCTCATTGCTCGAGAATCTCTTCTCTATGTATGTTCCAGGTTTAATTTTCATATACTACCCACTTGCTCCTTTGCCTGTATCTTCATATTTATCACTATCCTTTCAAGACCTGATGTTAGAAATTAATTTTGCTTTCAGGCCAAACTAACTCTCCTTCCCACATCATCCTGTCTGCAGTGGCAACACTTTCCTCCTCATACTCTTGACATTTAAACAGTCAAGAGACTCCTCTTGTCTATTTTAGTATTCTTTTCAAAGCCAATCTCAAATGCTTTTTGGCCGATTTCACTGTATTCCTGTTTGTCCATTAGCCTTTTCTTCTTTTGTATTTTGCCTTACTTGCCCTGTCCTTTGTGAGATGAAATCATCAATAGTTCTGCAACATATTACTCTCCACTTTTACATGTGATTTAGGGACACAGTTTCCATCTACTATCTGCATCTTTATTTAAAAAAAATCCACATTTCTCCAGATCTTAAGCAGAACCTAATAACCAGTTCTTTCTATTTTTCAAAGTTGACTTGAACAGCAGCAGAAATACAGCAAGAAAACAGGTACTCCCAAAATTTTGGGTCCCAATTATTTTAAAGTTAGTAATTCTGAGATTCTCAGGCAGTTTTTAAATCCATCAATACCCCTGTGAACTTTACTTACAATAGGAAGTTATTCAACTACAGGTGCAGATTAGTTGTCTATTTTATGTAATCTGAAGGTAAACAGATCCAGATCTATTCCTTTTTTTCCCACATTTTTCCTGTCTTCCATCTTAAATAAATGTATTAAGATGTAATAGATTAAAAGGAATAACTAAGGAAGGAAGCTTTATTTACATATCTCTTTTTTTCTGATCATGTTAATTAGCATAATGCTGTTTTCCATATCCCTAATGACACAGTTGAGAACATATAAACAGAAGCTATGTTTAAAGCAACTAGCTTGGACATTGTGAATAGCATAGAGGAAGAAGTGTATGCCTCAGAAAAGGAACATTCATCCTGCTTCTGAATAGCTTTGCAGTCTGTATCAAGCTCGTGTCACAGTTTTTGAGCTAGGAGTGTCTGCAGACTAGACGTGCCTTCAGTCTCACACTGTACAGTAGAACTGTATAAACCTCTCCATGAAACTCGTTTGCATTTTCTAATTTATGCCATTTTAGCTGTATTAAAATATGTATTTGAAGGGCTTTTGACTGTGTGCAGTACAGCATAACCTTCAGTTTCCTAATTTTCTATTTAGAATTTCATTTTATGAACTAAAGTTGATCGAGATGGAAAACTAGGTTAATACTGAATAATAATATGTGTGCATATACAAGCTCCAAACCCACCAATTAGCCCATTTCCAAATTGTGATGGAAATACTTATTGGTCAAAAATGTATGTTCCTCGAAGCATGACTGGTGTAAGAATCACAACTATGTGTGTCTATGTGAACAGGTAGAAGTTGTGCAAGGATTTTTAATTACTTTCAGAAGAATTCCCTTAAAACAAAATGGCAATATTGGACCTATATACTTTAAACAATATACAATCTCTGTTTTGCAGATTCAAGTAGTATCTATTGGTTTTCTGTTGAGAGGCACATTCCACTCACTGTGTATAGGCATTGACCTTTATTTTAACGCAATTATGCTTTTCCCACACAACTATTCAACACTAGATTCTTTTCTCTAAAAATGGCTGATATGGCATGAGAGACCAGTCCTAGAATACTTGAGGATACTTAAGGAGCATGGAAAAGTCACGCAATTGAAAACTGCAAAATTCCCTTTTTCATTGGTGCTTTCAATCTAGAAGACAAAATGAGACGTGCTGCCAAAATTATGGCATGAAATATTCAGCTCTATTTTGATCTCTCTTTTTTCTCTGTGTCTTGTTTTGCTAAAGATGATTTAAAACTCTGCTTGCTGAATCCAAAAAACAAACAGCTCATGCATATGACAGGCTGCCAAGAATGCAGGACCCTGCCCTTTGCTTAGCTCACAAGCAAGAAAAATCTTTTACAAGGATAGTGCCAGGCAGTATGCTGCACTAAATCTCATAGTCAGAAAATAACATTGGCAGCATAATCAGCTGCAAAAGGACTGCATGCAGAGCAGTAATTTGCACAGAGCCCAGCCTATCACTTAGCCTTCCAAAGTGACTTTGTGGTGAAAGGCATCTGGTAAATCAATTGGGAAAGAATCCATATTCTACCGATAGCATCACAGTTTTATTTTGTGGGCCTGGGCAGAGGCAGTATGAGGAGCATAGTTGACAAAAACATTAGGACAAATGATTTGTGATCATCCTGACAGTCATTCATGTTGCTTCTTCTTTATCTTCTAAAATTCTACTGCCAGAAAGAAAAAAAAAAAAAAAAGAAAAGAAGAGAAAGAAAATGAGAGCAATTTCTTTGCTCTCTTTAGATTTCTCCCTTTCTGTGTACACCATTAAATCCAGATTTACAGAGACATAATCTTGCGGGCCATAAAATAATCTCTTGATGAAGAATGAAGGACTTTCTTCACACACACCTTGAAATAGACTAGATGATGTTTTAAAAGAATCCCTTAAGGGAGGCTCAGACTGCGTAACATTTTACATATCAGTTAACAAAAACCCCAGCTTATATTTCCAGCAAAACATTTTGATTTGATTCACTGTGTGGTATGCAAGAATTGGATCACAGGGGATGTGATTTTTTTACACCCTGTAGATCCAGCAGTGAACGTGAAAGTGAAATCAGATACAAAGCCATTACAAATTTGCAATTAATAAGAATACAAGTAAAATTTCTGTCCCCAGTAATGTCAATGCCAGTTTGCTTGCTGGTCTGGGAGGTAGACAAGTTTTCATTCTTTGAATATGTACCAGTATCTTTCTGTTTTCCAGAGAAATTCTACAGGCTATAAAACTAACTGCTTTGGTCATAGTAATTTTCAGTAACAACAGAAAAGACCCAATATTTTGTGCTTTACACTATTGTAGTCTCAAGATTATTTTATCTCTAAATGGCTTTAATTCTGTTTTATTTTCATTGTGTACTCCTTTATTACACAGGATCAATATTTTTGTAGATGTAGATCTGCAGCGTTCCACACTAATTATCAAAAGTCTCACACTATAGCTCTTTTTTTAAAATCCTGGCTTCTAAGTGTGTGATGTGAATAACTGGAGTGACATTCATTTTACACTGTTCATCCAGGACTCATATTCATGAAGAAAAGCTTGAACACAGCTTTGTGGAACAGAGGACTGAAATACAGTTTGATGAGGCTCAAAAATAATGGATTTCTGTAATTTAAACTTCTTCCAAAGCATTGGGAAATAGCTTGAAGACAGAAAATATGTTATACCTCTCTAGAGGTCAAAACAAGTATAAGACTAAATAAGGGAGTAGTTTTGACATTTCATTTGCATCACCTCTCAGTGTTGGTAGCTCTCTCTGATCATTTCAATGGGTCTGAGTCTGCTCCCAGCCCAAATATCTGAGACACCACTATGGCAATATCAAGCCCTGGATGAAATGAACTGTGGAAGAGAAATAGGAACTGATTGTACATCAAATTCAAAGTAAACTCTTCAAATCCTCATGAGCTGGACAGCACTGTTGCAAGAATATTTTTAATGACAAATAAATAGTAACTTTTGAAAGCAAATTCAAGGGTATTAAGCTATTTTTTTTTTTTTTTCTTGAAAGCATTTCAGTACACTGGAAAGAATGAAGGTACTTCCCACTCATATGGCTTTTATTTTGGAGGTTTGTTTACCTCCAAAAGATGGAGATATAAGTATTTGAGTCTCCACAATATTTTCTAATTATTTTATATCTGTCCTTGATAGAAGATGCATATTCTGTCACGCACCCTAAATCAGGCCTTCATCTCTTCCTAAAGTTAGGACACAGCTAGAAGCTTGACAGCATTTTACACACGTTTTGACTCCATTTTATGTAAGACTAGATTAATTCAAAGCCAAATTATCTCTGAAGTCTAATTACAAAGTTCCTGAGACTGTAAGATGCAGTATCAGTTTATTTCTGGAGTCCTCACCTTCTGGGAAGCTTGGAGAGCTGTTCCTGACAAGGTGTCAAAAACTTCACCACTGTTCATGACATCTGGTATTGAAAACATTTCACAAAGGCATACGTATTACAGCTACATAGGTAACCACAGATTCTCTGACTGCATGTTCTCTGTCACTGATGCCAGCAGCCTCTGATTAAATCTTTGCTACTGACTTCCCTTCCACTCCAGGTTGGAGTGGACACATGCTCCATTGGACAGAAAAAGGACCCAGAGAGCAGTGAAGATGGGAATGATCTGCAGTATCACACAGTTCTTCCCCATTTCCATCACCACCAGTAGCTCTTTGCTATGCACGCATGAATCTGCAGACCCAGATTTGTAGCCTCGGCTCTGTTACTAGCTGGTGCTGTCCTCTCATCCTCTCGATCCATCCTGTTACACGTACCACTTCATAGTCTAATTGTCTAGTTCTTCCTTCCCGTGCTTCCTGAGTTCTGTGGGCCAAAAGAGTGCCGATTGTTCGTCAAGCTCAGGGTAAAAAATGCATATTTAGGAAAACTGCCTAGCAACTGCTTTCTTTAGTGCCAGGAGAGAGGCCATTTGCATAAGAAAACCTTCCAGCTGGAAGCCTGCAAAGACTCTGCTGGGAGCTGATTCTGTGACCAGACATCAAAGGAAAATTCCCGTTTAAGGACTGCTCCCTCTGGGTGGCCTTTCTGTGCTGTCCCCACCATCAGCGGGGGCAGTGGCGGCCGCACAGATCGCACCAGTGCTCTGCAGCACCCAGGAGATGCCATTCCAGTATGCGACTGTGCTCCCAGAGATCTTTTACTGATTTTGTTCCCACATCATCTTTTCCTCACACTGTGCACATCACACATCAAAAAGTCAACAGTTTCAGCTGCTAACCTTTGGAATTCTGTAAATTGCTTTGCAGATTGCCTGCCAAAAATGACAATCTGTAGCACTGCAGTACAGTATCTCCAGATATTTACACATGGTTCCTCCCCAAAATTACTTAAAGGCATTATTAGTCTGCACAAAGACCTGGCCCAGGAAGAAAAACAACAGAAATTACTTAATAATTTCTCTTGCCGTTTTACGCCTAGAAAAATTTGCCCATAAACTTTTCACTTTCTAAAACCCTGTAAAAAACATTGTCTCTAGTAAAGTCAATGGAAATAGCCTCCACCAATATTCCAAGTACAATCCAGCAAACTGTGAACGGGGACGGGATTGAGGACACGGCTCTCTTATGTGCTAATCATCTAAACAACAGTTAAATCGTTTCAGCACCTGCAAAAAAAATAGCTTTGTACAGCTCTGCTGCTACTTAATGGAATGAAGCGATTACGATCACAGTTCTGCAAAGCTCTCCAAATTGCAGTTCCTAAGGCTAATTTCAATGTGTGAATCATTGCTTTCCTGCAATTTATATCCATATGTGTGGTTATTTTTGAGAATGATTCAGTTTTGTATGTATAATTTTAAAAGGACTTTTTAAGTTAATGAACATCTGTGCTAAGAGCCCCTCAACAGAAAAGCTTGTGTCAGCCACTGGTGATGATGACTGTGTAAACTTCCTGTTATCCTATAGGTGTGCATGTGGATCCTATGGCTCTTACCAACTGTTTACTTCAGGATTAACAAGCTGAAAAGCACGCCATTAAAATGCTTTAACAATAGGGTGGGAAATCCAAAACTTCCAGCCCCTTGAAAACTGTAATATCTGCTCCATAACCAGTATGGAACCAAATACTAAATTCTCAAAGCTTTTAACAGAAGCAAACAGAGGAAAAATTTTCATTTGAAAATTTCCAAACACTTTAATATTTTGATTGACACACATTCAACACTTTCAGCTATACTGTAGTTCAACAGGATTTCTGCATAACATATATTTCTAGATACTGCCTCCTGGCTTAAACTTTTTTTCTCAAGGTGGACTTACTTCTTGACATGCTGCATGAGAACCACATTGATATAAATCTAGCAGTGGTGGATTTACAAAGGAAAAATTAGGCTCTGAAATTCAGTGGGTAATCAAGTAACTGGTCACAGCAACAAGGTCACTTTGCCTTAGACTGTCTTTTAATCAGCTTAGTTTTTCAACCTAGTTATTATGGGGTTTTGTTTCTGCCCTCTTTACACTCTTTGATCTCACAGACAGAAGGAGAATGTACTCCAGGAGCCATGAAGCTGTCTTTCCATTTGCACATTTAAAGCAAAAGGGGGCTTTAGTTTGGCCAAGTGAAGTATGCCACCACCTCCCAGTTAAAAGTCTAATTTTCTGTAGTGCCAACCTGTCATTAACTGTGCAAGACAGAGTTTAGTAAGAACTGATTGTTAAATGCAGCACACTATACATGTTGGACATCTGATGTTCCTTCTCCTACTGCTAATAAGGAGAACTTTCTTGGACTCCCCTCTTAGGATCTGTGTTGGTGAAAAAAGATGGAAACAGAAGTGCAAGTAGTACCAATAATCATAATGTGAAATGATGAAAAAACTTCACTTAGGAAGTGACTACATCTACAGCTAAAAAAGTTGGAACTTGTTCTTGCTTAAGACAAAGCTGAAATTAGGTTTTCTGTGAAGAACTGAGGAAGTTAAACAGCTATAATTCCAAGAAAATCCAAGCAGTAGTTGTGTAAGTAAAAGCGGGGGACAGACCATGTCTCCTCCACAGCACAGAACATACTCTGGCATGGGCAAGCAGCTACAGGTATCAAGCCATGGTGCTCATCCTTTGTCATCAGGATAACACTATGTCCTGGTGTATATCAGTTTCTAAATACTGACACTGCAGTGACTTTTAGGAAGCCCTTTAAAATCATTAGGCCTAATTCTGCTTGTGATTATGTTACTTTAAGTTCAGAGCTACTGCACTGACTTCAAGGCAGCTACTTTGGATTTACATCTATCAAGCTGGCCTATTATTTCTTGTATTGTTTCCAGTTGCATGAAATCATCTGTGCACGTCCTCCAGGGCTGCTGGAACCCTCTGTCCTCCCCAGCACTACACATGATGCAATGAGACTCTGACGGAGGAGGAAAGCCGAGAAGTCCATGTAGGGAAGCAGATAATTTCCTTTTGAGCAATGGATGCAAAAATAGCAGCTAATAAAAAGCCTTCAAACTGTGCCTTCAAACTGTGACAATTCAATACACACACCTAGGAGAATACCTTGACAAGCTGCTTGACTTCCCAGTACCTCTTTCTTGTTTTCTTTAGTGCAGCCTCCTCCAAACTCCCACACACAGGTATTCATCTCTGTAGTGACAGCTGAGACCTGCAGGTGTTTGCTGTTATTGCCCTTTCAGAATAGAGAGACACTTGTTCCTCACTGTAAACATTTGTATCATGATGTTTGCCTGGCTAGTTACAGCCCAAATAATGATAAACCAGCCTTTTCTTTTTTTAGCCCCTTGCTGTCATGCATTAATTTTCTTTGCAAATAGGCATTAGGTACTGGAAATAGCTTAAGCGAGATCACTCTCTGGTGATTATTTTACTAGCCTTATCTTTTGGAAAATATTTCATAGAATGTCACCAGAAAAGTATATCACGCAGTTTCCAGAAATACAGCACTCTACAACATTAGATTCATACATAAAGAGAGAGTATGGCTAGTGGGGAAGATGCTCTTTCACTCCTTTAATTCTAATGTTATTTCACTGTTCTTCAAACTGCTACTTTGGCCTTGCTAAGAAACAGCAAAAATCAGAATAAGAACTGTTTGCTGAGGACTTTAACACTCACAAGTGTAAAAATGGTTTCTCAAAAGGGTTGTTCACCTTTTTAATGTAGCAAGAAGGTCAAAAATCTATGTATTTTTAAAATAGGCCTGGAATGGCAAATTGTGTAACCATTCATTTTCCTGGAAGTCTGGGAGGTTAAGGAATTTAATGACTTCTCCTGTCTTAACTGAAAGTGCATGGGAAATCTATTTTTTAAAAAGACAAACATCCCAGAATACTTATGTTAGCATTAAATAGAAATTATCAAGGAAACTTTAGGAAACAAAGCTACAAAAATCTAGAAAACTTCCTTACAAACCTTTCTCACTCCATCAGCTGTTTACTTTTTGGTAGCCTGATTCTCTTTCTTTAGTTCTTTACACCAATTTGGACAAGACCTGAATTCTAATTTAAAAAAAGCAAAACTAAACAACCCAGGCCCCAAAGAAGCCAAAAAAATAAAAGAGAAACAATAGTCTTTCTCAACCACTAGAGGTACAAAATGTGCCAGTATGAATTGCAAAGTCATTTACTGAGGCACTGAAACCAAAAACTTAGGGAAAAAAAAGGGATGTTCTTCATTTGAAAGGAGTAGAAGATGAGAGTGGCCCAGGGCATTGTCTGACAATGCAGTTAACATGTGCCAGTGACAGAGGCTATGTGAGTTTACATGTACTATGCAGCATGTTTTCATTAGAGGCTGGGAGGTACCTCTAATTGAAGAAAGGGAAAAATCAGATTTGGAAAATACCACTCACAGTTCTAGCAATATCTGTACCAGAAAGAGATACAAAAATCGCTTCTTCACACACTGAAAGTCATTGGAGAAGGCTAGTGTGAAGGGGAAAAAAAATGAAGACACTTTTTTTCCTGACAGTGGGCCTTCTTTAACCCTCTAAAACAGTCTGGTAGGGGACAGGAGCATTTTCTCTAATTACAATTGAGATTTAAAGGCTGGAAAGAGAGTAGTATAATGTGATCAAGTAGGTGTCTATTGCTCATGAGTTAATTCAGGTTGCTGGATTTAAAAAAAAATGCACCTATTAGGACAGAGAAGCTGTTGTGCAGTTTTCTGGAAAAAGCACTGGCCACACAGGATTCTACTTATTTGCAGCATCCACTTTAAGAGAAGGGGCTGTGTGACAGGACAGGAGTGATTCAGGAGTTAGAAATCCAGGCTTCAGAAACACAAGATTGCTGCTATCCAGTTCTATAACTGAGAGGTATTTGAGAAGAAGCCTGTCAGCATTTTCCAGGCTGCACCTTATTAACTTATGCAAAGAAAGAAAAGACTAAAGTCTTTCTTCAGGACATGCCTTTTTGTTTTCCCTCTTGTTGTATGATTTGATTCTGGATCATCTTTGGTTCCCACACTGCTCTACGGTGCTAAGGACAGGCAACATGGACAGATGCACTCTGAGGAGCATCACCAAAAGCAAGTTATTCCACAGGTTTGTGCAGCTGTCTTAGGCCCACATAGTTTGCCAGTTCAGAAGGTGATTTTCATAGAAATGTCTGATAGGGATTGCTGTCACCTCTTGCTGTGTGTCAGGTGTGACTGACTTCCTAAGTCAAGCATAGTTTCTCTTTAGGTGCTTAGGACACTGTTAAAATCTTCTCTTTTTTCCTGGTAGACTAGAATTTTTATGGGGCATGGTGTCTTATATAGAAGGGGCTAAAGTACTAGTGAGTGTTGGTGTTTTCCCTGCAGCATGATGAGGTCTCAGGTTCTTGTTGCTCCTACCCCTAACACCTACTGTTAACTCACAAGAGTGAAAGACTTAGGCTCAGTAACCTGTGTCTCTTCTTCCAATCTGACATGCTATGCTCTCTTTAAATAGCAAAATGGTACAAAATGTGGAGATGATTTTAAAGAGAAATGGAGTCACTGAAATTTATACTGAAACATATCCTCTTAGTCTTCTGCCTGATCCGTGCCAGAAGTGAAGGAAAAGAATTTGTGAATCTCTCTCTAGTTTTAGGGCAAATTGGGCCTAAAGGAAGATGGAAACCTCACTAGGCCCAGTCTTTTGACAGAGTTTTGAGTGGTTTGTGCAAGCTGGGAAAAGGAGTCCATATTTTCTCCACTGTTCTTGTGCTCTTACATAAAGGCAAGTAGGTTATACAATAGCTAAATAGGGATTACAAAACTGAGCTCCATAAATCTAAATAAGAAACAGAATGTCTATCCTGCACTGGACAAACATAAAAATGGGGAAGGGTGAAACTCTGGTCCTAATGAAGTTAATGGCAAAGCTCTTGCTTAGTCTGGTGAGATCACAGTTTCATCCGAAACCTTGGCTCAAGCCTGCAGTTGGCTGACCAGGCTGGATATTTAAAGCATATCTGTGTTAAGTTTTTCCAAGTACTGGGATAAGATGACTTCTACTTTTTTTCAAGCTTTTTGCTTATAATTAAGAAAAGCTGAAATTATTTTAAGACCAAGTACTAAGCAATGACTCGTAAACCTGAACTGGAAGCCTAAAAAGGCCCTGATATATTATCTCTGAATGCAAGAACAAGTAGCAACAAAGTAGTTCTTCCCAGGCTTCAGTGACAACACTTAAAAGGACTGAAAGATACTTTAAAGAATTACCTGGGTATCTTAGAGTAAGATAGGAAACCCTGACCTGTAGGGCTAAGAAGTCGAACAACAAACCCCAGCTATCAACAAAACAAATAAAAGCCCCTAATAAACTTGAGGTCTAAGCTCTGGAAGTAAATAACTTTGTGAAAGGATCTTTTGTGCTATAAGGATTACAGTTCAGCAGTGTTGCTGGAGCTGTTTGGCTCACAGACCAAACCAATTACTTGACAGTTGTTTTACTTTGGCCTGGGGTGTAGGGCACTTCTGGGTAAGAAAAGCCATCACAGTTTCTTCATGTCCTCAGGGTCATCTGGTCTGACTATCAAAACCTATTGCTGTTAGATTGGATGCTAGCATGTACGTCAGGACTTCTCCCACCTACAAGATTCCTGCATGATGAAAAAGACAGAAAAAGACAGAAAGGGGGAGAAAAAAGGAAAGCTTGTGCAATCAGGGCCACACATCACATGTATTCCCAGTCCAAGGGTTACTTCTCTCCCCCTCTTCCCTGAAGCATCTCTTAACAGCTGAGCTGATTCAATGCAGAATGTCATTAACAATCTAACAGTGCACAATGACTTGGGATCATCTTTATCTTACAGAAGCAAGTTATAAATAATCATGTTGGGCAAATCTAACATCATGACTGAGTGGCAGGCTCCAAAAAAACCCCAATTCCCGTATATTAAAGCCCACAAATGATGAACAATTTCTTGCAGAACTTTTTGGAATTGTGTAAATGTCTCCAATGAGCATCAGATAAAGCTGTCAGGGTTGGGGATGATTTGCTTCTCTGTGAGTAATTAAGCCTGAGCAGTTAAAAAGACTTAGCCTGCTATAAGCAATTAGGTATAGTACGTCAGTGCCATTCCACGGTTATCACTGACTTAGGCCTGCCAAGGATGCAATTCGCCAGGCAACCATCTGGGAATTCATCTTGATTTTTTCATGACCGTCTTCTGACCAGCCCACATATGTCCCCAAAAGGGCAGGCCAAAACTTCAGAGGCTCAACTGGAACTTCCAACTTTTATCAGATGTGAAATATGGTGGCATGGCAGGCTGTGGCTCTGTCCCTCCTCTGCACTAATGAGAAACCAGCTGGAACATGAGGCACCAGAGAAGTTATCCTTCTTCTTTGTCTTACTGTGTAGAACAAGCAACTTCCCAACTTGAAGTTTCATATCCACCCATCACTCTGCAAGCTTTTACCACGAGTTTGGATGGGCCCATGCTATTTTATATCATCCCCTTTGACACTTGTTTAACTCTTGCTCTCTTCCTTTGCATTTCTTTCACTAACACGCCTCACAATTACCTTTCCCACCTTAATTGTTCCCTCTCTCACATCAATGATTGCATCCTCTTCACACTACTACCTCTTCTCCTTTGTTACACCCTGGACCTCACAGAAGCCCTCCTTTGCCTCAAAAATAAGTGAAGATAACAGAGAGAAGAAGGAAAGAAGAGAGTGATTCTGTGTGAAGGACAGTGGGAAATACAATGTATGCCTTAAATGGGATCCTTTGAGAGGTGCCCAAAGACTATCCAGGTTACCCAGAATTTCCTGAACTCCTGCTTTTTCCAGGTCATGGGTGTTGTTCTAAATTTGTGTTTCAGTGGTTAGACGCTTTGCTTGAGTACTCATGTGCGAGACTCGAGGATTAAACACAGATGTATGTGAGCAGGTACACTGATGCCAGAGTCCGTACACCACCACATGCCTGAGCCAAGCCTCAGCTGTCTCCAGGAAGGCCACATGACTACTGTGCTTCTATCCCCTTTTGCAGGTAGTTTTTATGCAGCAGGGGGAGTTACTATTTTTTTTCCAAAAATAAGCAGAGCATATGTTCAAAAATGCTGCCTTTGACAGTAACGACCTTTGGAAATATGTACTGTTTTGCATCTATATTCATTCTTAAGTGTAACGACCAACATGGTAAACACTGAAGTATGGAACAGAGACATGACTTCAGTCCCAACAAGTGCTGCAAAAATGCAATACGCAAGATCAGATGCAAAATCAAGAAATCTTAGCCTCTGCTCACTGGTGTCCTTTGAAACACAGAGAAAGTTATTACCATCCTGTATATTTTTTTCAAGCTCTGAAGTGTGCTCATGCTTGTTTTATGTTGATCAAATAATTAAAAGTGCCAGTTTCCAAAACAACAATATATAAGAGGAATCTGGATCATATGTTTACTAAAGACTAGGTTTGTCTTTGAAAGAAAAGAAAATTAACAGGGGAGGCTGTTACTTATGAGCTTTTAAGAGAATCAGCATTCAACAATAATTTTCAAAAGTGTAGCTTCCTCTACCCTGTCCAGCCTCAGATGTAGAGACAATCTCTTTCCAGGTATCCCACCAATACTTGATGGTGAGGTGACACTTTCCTTTATTAACATAATCCAAACTGAGTGGCTAAGAAAGTAATAATGAAAAAGGAATAAGAAATAAGGAATAGAGAGGCAGATACAAAATGTGCTTAAAGATGACGAGTCTACCTTACAGGATAAACACTAGGGTTTGTAAAATATCAGCTTGGTCATGGATTGCCTCCCCCAAGCCACAAACACCTGACAGGTTCAGTTCCAATCATGAAATTACAAATGTGATAGCAAACAGCAAATGGTGTCAACTACATGACTTACCACATAGCACAAAGACTCCATCAACAACATCATTAATGTGCACAGTTTGTTTATCCCAGCAATCTCAGAAGGTCTTTGCAAAATTCAGATATCACTTTATGGCAACCAAGCTCAGGGAAAACAGAATGAAAAAGAGCAATGGGCTACTCTTACCCTCTGCAAAACAGCTCTTCAACATTAAGAAGTAGGACTAAAGCCCTGGCTTAAGGCAGGAAAATCTTTCAGGTGCTGGGTATACAACTTCTCACCTAATCTCTTCTTGAGTAAAATAACTGGTCACTGCTGCTGCCCAGTACTTATTTTTCCTCTAGTTAACTGATACATTATACAACTGCTCCTCAAAGTTACCATTTCCATTTTTCTTAGCAGTACTTAAGAACATATTTTAATAGCTTCAAAGTGTTGGGACAAATTTGATTACCCACTCTTCCTTTTCATCTGCTGCTTCTTCTTCACCTATGCCAAGCAAACGTGCAAAATTTTTGCCCAGAGAAAAAGACCTTTCTGTGATTTAGAATCTAAGCCCAACATATGTAAACAACAAAACACGACAAACTACTCTGATTAACTCTCCAAGTTTACCAAAACCTTTTAATTCAGGACCAGGCTCTCCATATGCTAGTCTCTAAATTACCTGACAGACAGATGGTTAAGTATAAAAGCAGAATCAGTCACACCAATGTGGTAAGAACACTGAACAAGACCTAGCTTATTACTTATTACAGCAGTTCACTTACCCGATAGTAGTCTGTGCTGTACACATCTCTAGACATCCCAAAATCCCCAATCTTCACCAGCAGGTTTTCACCAACCAGACAATTCCGCGTAGCAAGATCCCGATGCACAAAGTGCTGTGATGCCAGGTAAACCATACCAGAAGCAATCTGCTGGGCAATGTGAAGCATCTGGGATTGGGTCAGCTCAGCAGGACGGTTGCCTTCTGCCATCAGTCCTGCATCTGGTCCATGTGCCCTGCACCAAAAAACAATCTGATAAACTAATAGGCCACTTGTAAGATGGAGAAGTGAAAGGCATTAGTGAGCATCAGCCCACACAGCTCCATCAAAAGTGCTATAAATTCCTTAGTGAAATAGGGAAAACTTTTTGTCTTGGCTTTTTTCATTTACTGTTTTCCTTCATTGGTGAAAGATATGCTTTCACCAATGCTCTGAAGAGCATTACAAACAGGATATATACTACTCAAGAAAAAAAGGCATATGTGTTCACAATAGCACCCATCTGTCAGAAAGCATCACCTTTCTCCTGTTCCATTCTACTAATCTTTTCTGGAGAAAGGCTGACAAATGAACCTGCTTAGGAAGCAAGGGCAAATCTTATCACTCTGTAAGACTGAAAAACAATTGAGGGAAAGGCAATGAAGTGGCATGCATAGCATCATTTTTCCTGTGACTGGCATTCCTTGATTTCTGCAGAGATACAGGCCATTGACCCTTCTATCTTTTCTTAAACAAGAAAGAGTTAACTTCCTTCTCCATTTGAGAAACAAGGACAGCAATTTTAAATTTATACTTCTAATTTCCTATCCAAATGCACAGCAGGAAAGATTTTTGCTTATTTCATCACCAAGGGTGAGTCCTGCCTGAGACTGGAATTCTTGATAATAGGAAGAGGACACAAAACACACACTATTTGGAAAAACAAAACAGCTTCAGAAATATGAGTTTTTCACAACCTAGCAAGTCCCTAAGAAGCAACAATCAACTGACTAATGAGAATACTTGTATACACTTCATCGAAAACAGAGGATTTGCATTAGGAAAGTCCAGCAAAGTACTGGGACACATGAGCTTAACTATGTGAGCTCTGGTATGCCTGTACATCCTATTATCTTGACGATACGGATATAAACATTCATATGAACAACGTTTTACAGGAAGAACTACTAGCTAATTCTTATCCAATCAATGAGGTAATCTGGCAATCACTCCTCATTTGATACATCTTATAATGATCTAAATATCCTTTTCCATCCATTCTATATTTCTATGCTTTCAGAAGCTCTTTTTTTTATTCCATTCCTGAAAACCATTCTTTCAAAGAGACCACCTCTCCTCTTCCCTCCTCAATAGATGTAAGGCCTTAATTTTTCTCTAGGGTAAGGGCACAGGAGTTTGGAAAAGGGTTGCAAATTAATCAAAATCTGTGAGAGCAAATCTGACACTACCAATTAGAAATATGATATTAGAATTGCCCCAAGGGAAGAATTTCATGAGCAAAGTGACAGATGTGAGAAAGAAATGAAGGAGGGTGTGTAACATTGATGGGACTGTATCTGGTACCAGGCAAAGCAACTTTCTGCCACAGAGTATGTACAGGCAGCCATTCATCTAGTCTAGGTTGATGGGAGAGGTAATAATTGGGAGGATATGAAATCTCCAACTAAAACTCACAAGCAAATTCCTATTGAAAAATACTGTGCCTTTATCATGCATGGATTTTTAAATAAGTGTTTGCAGACATGAACCTCTGAGCTGCTAAATTAGAGAACTTTTCATCTTTTGCTATTCTCCCTGAGGACATGGTCTGTATCTAATGGAATTTGTGGATTAATCTTAATACTCCATCCAGGTTGCTCATCCACTTGCTGCTGGCCATAAATGAAGTTATCTTCAGTGTCTCCAGTAGCCAGGGACATTGACAGATATACTCTACAGACACATCATCCACTAGTCCACAGACCAAGCCCTGGGCAGGCATGAGTTTGAGGCTTTAGTCTGAGATCTGAACAGGCTTTGGCTGCATGCAGACAGCCAGGCTCATTTGGGTTAAATTTTCAGATCGATTTTTCCCCAGCAGCCTTTGGTGGCGCTGCAGGGTAAGGAATATGGAACAGCCCACTTTGCTATGAACCTCTGGTCTGCACCACAAGCTGCAGAAAATGTGAGAGGAATGACAAATTGGAGCTTAGGTTTAATAGCTTGTCCCAGCATAATCATTTCATGTTCTAAAGACAAGGGCTGATTAATAGTTTTTTAAAAGTGAAGGCCTTAAAGTAGGAAATATACTGTCTGCTAAAATACTTTTCTGTACAATAATTCAAAATCAGAGTTACAATATAAGAAAACGCCAGTCAAAAAGAATCAAGGCATAAGTAAGAAATTATTTCTCATCAACTGAGAATCTGGCTTCTTCTAATGGAAATTCTGAGTTCTGAAAATGTACTAGAATGGCATCTAGGGAAACCGCAGTTCTCTCCTGATTCACAGCAAAAGACCAAGCAGACAAATGTAAATGCCCTTAATTCTTAAATATACTTAAATCCTTTGCCAGAGAGACAATCAGTCTGGGAAGAGTAGTAGTGTTTGCTCTGCATCTCCAGTTCAGATCCGAGTTTCTCCGTCAAACTTGTCAGCCCTGCCAATAAGGGAGGATGCTAGTTGATGTCATTTGTTTTATGGTGTGGCTACTTTTTCAAGAGCCAGTAGAAAGACAGCAAACTCATTTCACATATGCTACCAAAAAATGCATAAATGGCAGCATTAGAAATCATAGTCATTTCAGTTATATAGAAAATATTAATCCATTTAACGGGAACATCTGGTTTGATTGTTTTACAGCTTTGTTAGAGGTATCTTTCCAAAATGGTGATACCCCTAGCTATCTTTAGCAGGAAAGGCCTCTGTATGTTGAAATACCTTTGTGATATCTAAAATTATACAGTAGACATTGAAAGAATAGCCTCTTATATTTTTAACCTAGGAACAAATGCTGTCTCTTAACTGTTTATTTTTATGTCAAAAAGTGCAGGCTGGTAGAAATGGCACGTATATGAGGCATTTGTTCATAGCTTCCTGGATCATGGGCTACCTGTTATTGTGAACCTTATGTATCATCTATTTATTTATAACTGCTCTACTGCCAAATTTCAATTTCCTATGCACATTCCTGAACAGTTTTATGAAATAAAGCCCTAATCTGGACCCCAAAGTGATGCATTTTTCAATTCACAGAAGTTTCCATGGCTCACAGTTTTCTTGCTGCAGATTTATAGCACTCTTTCCAAAACACTGAGAGGAGGGAAGAGAAAAGGGGTTAGACTTCAAAAGCTCTTTGACACCTACAGATAGCAATAGGTGTTGAGTGGGATCTTCCAAATGCTACCAGAAAGCCTGTAAGAAAATCATTCCTACTGTAGGATTTATAACCAAACATTTCATAATACACTGAAATATATTGGAAACAATATTTCTTTGGTACAGATCTTGATTTAATGGTACTTCCAAAAAGGCAAAGAAACAAAGCCTCACATCCCAGTACAAAAGACAAGACTCATACCATCTGTTTTCCTGGGTGTCAGCTTTTTCCAGTGGTAGTTGTTAACTTAACACTAAGTACCAGTAACACCTACCTTCTCTGCCCACTTTTGGCTCAGGATCACAATATATGTTAGTGGATTTACCTGAGGAACTTGTTAAGATCGCCGTGCTTCATATACTCAAAGACCATGATGAGCGGATCACCCTCGACACAGACACCATAGAATTTGACAATGTGCTCATGTTGCAGGTTAGTTAGCAGCTCTGCCTCACGGTGGAAGTCCTTGCGGGCATTATCACTGGCATCCTTCAGTGTCTGGTGGAGAAAATGAAAATGTAAGGAAGGACAGGTTCACAGAAGGTAGGAAACATGTGGGATAGCCCTGTAAGGGTAAGATAAGGACACAGTACAGCATAGAGGATGAAGGAAGTACTTTCTTAATAAGTCTTTTAGAAATGCAGATGTGATCCTGAAGTGCAATTAAATAATGGCAGTACAATTTTCATTCTCCTGCCACATGTTATCCCAAACAAACACTTTTCTTGTAAGAGAATGTATGAATACTCATGCTCTCACTGTGACAAGTGTTTTCCAAACACAGAACAAACAAACTGATCTCATCCCAAAAATATACTAGTACACAGCTGGTTTGTATCCTTGAGCATTTAACTCAAGCAACCCCTAGTATCCTCCTGGTATTTACCTTTCTTGTTATTTCTTTAAAATAAAACTCTGCTTGTTTAAAATACATGGTGGTAATGTGGATGAATTCTTTATGTACTGCTCATGTTATTCCCTGTGGTGTGCTATACATTAGATAGATTTACATGACAGTATATCCCTGAACCAGAATAACCTGAGACATCAGCCAGAAACTTCTTTGAACTTCTGTAAATCTACTGACATGACTGAGATTAGCATATGTGTAAGTAACTGGAGGTCAAATCCTAAAGTGATGCACAGAGGAATTCTGGAGTGTCACTGGATCAAATAGGAGGCTTAAATGTTGTACAATGAAATAATACTAATTTAACTGTCACACATAGGCAGTTTCTGATTTCTCCTTACAAACTACATTTCAAGAGCAAGAAAGCACTTTCATGCACAAAAAAGGAGCCAGTTCTGACACCAATTAAATGAGGAATAATTATAATTGACAATAAACCACTAATAGACTCTGTAGTCAAGAGGTACAGTGGTTGCACTATACTAATTCAAAAAATAATTTCTAAAACCACAAGAGAAAGATGGCAGGTTACCAACATTCACAATTTATTCTTCACAGAAACTGCTGTCTGGGCTCTGTACCTCTGGATTTTAACAATACCTGGGTTTAATACAATGGAAGATAAGACACATAAGTAGTGGCAATGTTTTAACTAAAGATGCGTTTTTCCTGGCCATCTAGTCACTTTACTTTCTATCCTGAATTAATATGTAGAGCGTGGGACCAGCCACACACACCAGAACAGAAACAGAATAAGTTGATACTGTCCAATCGTTCTGCCAAAAAACTGAGCTTTTAGCAGCAGTAGTCATGGTTTGTTCAAGCTTTTTCTTCAATAGAGACAATTCCATCCACTTCTCTAGTACTATATACATGCATGTGTGAAGAGCCTAGAAGATGATTATTGGAAAAAACACGTGCTTTACTTGCGATACCACAATCCTGGGTCTTGAAAAATGAATAGCTACCATAATAAAATTCAGATGGGGGGACAAGGACTAGGGCAGAATGGATTGCTCTCTTCCATCTTCAGGGGCTTTTCCCTGTGTATTTCAGGCTCTGTGGATCTCAGGCTCTGTGGACCCCAGAGGCAAAAGAAATCACTCATGCCTTCGATGTCCCTTCCTTGAGGAATGTACTTATGAATATTAACATGCCTTCAGGCCCAGAATCCTTTTGCCATAAACTTTACCAATCATGCAACAAGGATATTCTTCATCAAGGCTTCACTAGCCACGATATGTTAGTATACACAGCTGTATCATGGATATCAAGTTTGCTTCCCACTATGGGCTACACACACTTACATCTGAACTGAGTGAGGACTGGAATTGAAGTGTTTTCCAATACTTCCAGGCTCTGGGATGATGCTTTAACATGATACAGGCACCAACCCACAGTCCAGCGTATGTTGCATATACTGAAATCACTGGTAATAATTCTGTTGTCACTTGAGTTTCTTCTGGTGGTTTCATATAGGAAGTGATTGGACTGTAATTCTTATCAATAACAGAATTAGAAAAACAATTAATACAAAAATAATTTTTAAATAATAGCAATCTGGAAAAAACTGACAGGGAGAAACAGAGGCTGATCCTCTTTCCAGCAGGCTCTTTCCCTGGAAAGACAGTAAAAATGATGACAGCTCTGTCCTGTGAGGATGGCATATTGTATATTTGAGAAGATGCTTTATATCTCACAGAAACAGCAAAATTATCATATGACAGAGCAGTTGCCATGGCAATTCCACATTTTCTGTCAAACAGCAAAATGCAGAAAAGTCTAAAACTCAGGTGAAACTCAGGCAGTGTTTCTACTACCATGGGCTGACTAGAACTTCTGTCACCCACCATTGCAAAATCTCCTTTTCATTATTTCATGCAGTGCACAGAATAGGCACAATGCATGAGAGAGAGCTGGCACAGTCAGGCAAGGAGGAGACTGGAAGGTAAAAAAATTAATAAGTATGTAGAATTCACATAGAAATGACATTGACTAATGCATTTAGCTTGTTCTCAGTACAAGAAAAAAGAAAAAAACCAAAATAAAACTCTAAGAGCACAAAGAGAGGAAAGACATATTAATTATTATTATCATTACTGACAAGAATGCCAAAGCTCTGCATACAAAGCACTTTCACCAGTCGACAGGAGGTTTTCCCAAGTAGGATCTGAGATTCAATCACATGTGCTTTCCAGCCACTCCATGTGGTCTGTGCTGCCCTGTGCTCTGCAGTGAGTGTGAACTCTGACACCACTCTGCCTGACACCACCTGTGCCATTCTGACACCACAGAGCTGCCTTCATGGGCAAGTCAGAGCAACAGCAGGAGGATGGGGCTGTCACCAACATCAGCAGGACTTGGTAGCCAAATGCTCAAGGCAGCTACGTGACTACTACTACTACTTTCTACTGTTTGAGCCTTCCCCTAAAAATAACTTCTACTGCTTCCCATCAATATACGAGACCTGACTGGTGTGCCTCGTCAAGAAATGAAGGGGCGGTTTTGAGCCTTCTCAGAAACAAAGGTCTGAAGAATTGGAAACCTTTGGTTTTCCTGTGCAGGTGCCATGGAAATGTTCTTTATCTCTCACACACAGGAGTCTGCTAGCTGAGCAAAACCTCCCAGGGGAGCCAGAGGCAGCTGCTAACCTGTGCCTTGTCAGCCTCACCTCGGGCTCTGGACAGGTCTCACTAGCGTGAGACTATGCCTGGGGATCCAGTCCTATGAGGAGGCAGTACTGAGCCAGGCCTGTACAAACACAGCAAAATGGGCCCTCAAGAAAACAGTAATTTTTACTTCCTCCACCCTCTGCTCTCTAAAAGTGTCTGCAGAAAATGGTGTCCTGATATGATGTGCCATGGAGGCAATGCTAGTCCAATGCCCAGGTTTTTGTCCTATGGAAAGTATTTCCAAGCACTCTGTGTTGCCCTCAAAAAGCCCACACTAATCAAAATGAATTAAAACAAATTGCCTTTCTCCTCTTTAAAGGAGAAAAAGCTCAAGCTCTTAGGTATTTTATGCTACGACTGATCTTTTTTATCTTCCCAGATTTTTCTGGGCCTCTTAGCTCCTAAATAATTTGCTGCAGCAACATCAGCGTTTTGGATACCAGCTGACTGATAAGAAGGGAACATGTTGAGTTAAAAGGAGGGATACTCAGGGCCAGGGACGAGCCATACAGTTTTCCAGCAACTGGCAGGCACAGGGAGCTGACAGGGACCACTAGCCAACTAGACTCCTATTGTGCAGGTGAGGCTGTGTCTCTTTGCTGCTGAAATCTCCCTGGCACCACCTTACTCTTCAGCAAGTACCTATTTCCACTGGGCTCACCAAATCTATTTTATAGTGATAGGTGTGCTCTGATTTTGCCCATGGAGCTGAAGCTCTCTAAAGCCCTTGTTGTGTGTCAGGAGGAGCTGCTCATTGCTGCTGGCATCCAGGTCTGCTCCTCTACCACTAAAACTGCCAAATCCTGTGCTCAGGGATGGAGTCTATACACAGTCTTGCACTGAAGAGCAGGATAGCTCTCTGCACTCCAGTGGAGGCCCCATCCCTTGACCTCCACTGTGACTGAGGAATACCTGTTGTCTGTGGTTGGTAACCACAGTGAAAGAGACAAGCATCAGGCACTTAACCCCTCAGCTATTTGAGGATCAATCCAGTGGCTCAGTTCATATTTTTCAAAAAAAATTTCCTCTGTGACAACAGCCAGAGTCACATTTTCAAGAGGCAATGACAGAAACATGAAATGGCCGTAACCTGTTCCCAGAGGTAATTCTTCCCCCAGCCACCTGCAAGATTCTTATTAAGGACACAATAAAGAGAGGATTTGGTAAAAAAAAAAAACAAAACCAAAAAACACCCTAAAATAGTATTAAAACTTGCCCAGAAAATGGATAGATTTGTGATCTAGGTCTGTGGAGACATATGTACCTTTAAAGGCTGAAGACTTCCATTTGATTTACACTGAGAATGAGCAGCTCAGAGAAAGTGCAGTGCAGCATTTAACAGCAGAAGTGCTAGGTTCCATTTGGACAGGACTTTCAAAAGGAGCAAGTGAATGGAAATACTTTTATTTTGCTATCAAGCAGTTCCCTAAAGTGATAGAGGAAAGGCCATTTCCATTATAGCTTCACCAAAATACAACAAAAAATTCAGTCAGATCTCGTTTTGTCATCTCCTATCTCTTGCTTTCTCCTGTCTATGCTATATCGCTTCAGGGCTTAATTTTTTTCTCACCAGCCAACATGACTGAACTACTCCTAAGTACTGAAAAGCTTATAACCTTGGCAAACCCAAAACCCAGCTATTTTTGATGGAGCACTCTACAAGACTATCCTCCTTTAATGTTCTTCCACTGTCAGATTCAAGACTCTATTTCTTGTTACCAAATTCAAAAAGATTATCTACATCATTTCTTTTACTGTGTGGTTTCATCCAAAATGCACACATGGTTGCCTAATTGTGACCTGTCAGATAAAATTATTTTGTGGTCACTTGGCACGGTCCAAATTCTGGACATGTACTCCCCCTGCACTTAATGAGATATTTCAAATGCTGGAACCTTGTTTAGTTTTTGGCAGAACACTGCAGATGGAGATAAGAGATTGTTTTCAGGGAAAGTTTTCGAACTCTGGGAATGTAGTTTCACCAATACTGTTTTGTAGCTACATCCACATCTAAGGCTGACAGCTAACCTCAGCTCTTGAATTTTGCGGGGAAAAAAGGGCTTTGTGCAGAGAAGCAGGCTTGATCTCCAATCTATAGTAATGAAAACTACCCACAGACAATTTCAGCTGCTGACTGAAGGAATGGCACAGTCCTGAAACAGAAAGGTGTTCTTTGCCTAGCAATTATACACATAACCTATTTACTTAGCTAGTAGCAGATTATTTTTTACACACACATATATATCACGTGCATTTTTAATGACCTAGACATTATTTTTCACCAACTGTACTTCAGACAGCCATAAAAGGTTTTGCTCCCTTGTGATGCAATCTGTTTCTTCCCTTTTCCTTATGTGATTCAGTTCTCACTTTATAATCCACAGCAAGATCAAATACCAAATTCTCTTAACACTCCATTAGCCTTGTGAACTCTTCTACATGTATAAGAACAGTTACACTGGATTATGGAATAGGCAAACATGATCATTTACAAATAAAACAGCATTTGTTGCAACCATGAATTAATAATAGTAACCCTAGATTCTTTTACCTTCACTGCCACCAAGATCTTGCCCTGCTCAGGACACAGGTTATAGCATTCTGCCAGAAAGACTTTCCCAAAGGCTCCTTCTCCCAATTCTCTTTTAAGAACAATATTGTGACGCTTGATGTGATGCACAACTGTGAAAAGAAGACAAAATAGAGGTCAGAAGGGAGCTGCCAGTTCAGGATGGGATGGAGCCCACGCTTACAGCCACATGGAGATAAGATTTCCTGTAAAGTAAGGAAGGAATCAAGGTGCCCACATGTCAGTTTTTACCACTTTCTGCAAAAAGACTGTGTTTATACGTTTTTATTTGGAGGGTAGTGCATTTTCTGGATAAGAAGACATGGAATTAAGAGTCACCTGGGAACAGGCCATTTATCATCATGTTAGGATGACTGCTGCAGAACATACATAAAAGCTACTTTTAAAGAACATTAAGACAGTGAATCAGAAAACAAACCAAGCCTTTCTCACACCTTTTCTACTTTTTTACCTTTAACAATAGCAGAACTCTCTTGTCCAAATCCAAAAATTTTAAAATTAATCTAAACCAAGAAAACCAAATGCGTCCTTTTCAGCTAAATGCAACTTAACACTCTGGTTTACTTACCACTTGTAAGTAAACCACTGCTTTCCCATGTTTCTCACAAACATGATTTACAGTATTGATCTGAAGTAAAAGAAACAAAAGATGGACAAAAGTTTTAGTCCACCTAGTAGACAGAACCTTAGTTCAATTGCTGCCCAGAATAAATTGATTCAAACTTTGAAGCCCACAAACATTTTTTGACTTATTTTACATTCTCCTTTCAGCAAAAGCTTCCATTAAAATATTTAATATTTAAAATACTGTACTAAATTTTGTAGACTACATTATCAATTTACAATGTTCAAGCTAAATAAAGCAGTTCTAAGGGCAGTTCAGCTGCCAATAGGGTGGACAGCTTGTGTTGCTGAAACTGTACAATCCAGACAGCATCTGCTGATGATTTTAACCTCAGTGCACTTAGCTGTCTTTGCAAACACTGAAATTTAACCCTGCCTGGAAGAAGCCCATTTGCAACTTAAATTCTAAACACAGTGAATTAAACAGCAGTGAACAGGCATCAGACTGGCTTCTGCAAGGGTGAAAATCTCACCTTGGCTGCTCAGCTGCAGGGAGCAGGACAGACCCCTGCCAGTAATTTAGGATCTAACCAGATGCAGACCAGCACCTGCCTCCATACTTGGTCACATGCCTATTCCAAACCAGGTGATCACTTACACAAAAACCACCTTGCCTCCATGACTAAAGGAGGAGTGCTGACAATAACATCAGCAGGGATAAATGGCATAGCTTGTCCCTATTCCTATCACCAGCATTTGGAGAAAAGGACCACGGTCTACAAGAGAAGAAAATGTATGTCCCACACCCTAAGCCTACAGCAACCTAAGCCGAGTGCCCTGCATGTAAATAAACTTCATATCCGTGTGTGTGGACATGAGGGAAACGTGGTGCTGGAGCAGGCTCGGAGAGTGAGCAATCCATCATGCATCTGCTGTCATGAGGTGGGCAGCACACCTGAGGAACAGATTTCCACCAGGTCCAGCTGGCACCTGCTAGAAGGCCCCTGGCCAGCATGCAAGCAAGCCCCCCATACCCTGTGCATAGAGTGGGGAAGGCTGGATTCTCCCCACAGCCCACCAGACTCACCAGGCTTTGCTGCTTTCCCCACAGCTGGGGGCTGCAGGGGTGACATTTTGCAGGGTGATACGGAAAGCCTCCTTTTCCAGTGCCAAGTATTCCAGGAGAGGCCACACATCCCATTAAGTACACATGAAATAAGACTGCACGGTACCTACATTTTTTACTTGTCACACACTGGTCTAGCATAAAATTAAGTTTTGTCATGGTGATGCTTTATTTGGCCAGCTACCTTAGCAGGTCCCCTGCAGTCAGTATGAAGTTGCCTTTTATTTTCATTTCCTCCTCAGCGCTGGCTTTGCAAGAAAGGCTCAAAATGCAGTCAGCACAAGACAGGCCTGAACCAAAACACACCTTTTCCCCATGGACACAAGTTAACCAGCATTGCCGGCCTCTGCTAATGCTGATCACAAGGCGAACCAGCAGAGGTGAAGGATTGATGCCCTGGCATGCCACCTGAGCTCTGGAGTGTGGCACATCTCATCACCTGAGCTTTAAAAATGCTTGATAACTAATGAGTGCTACCCCTTATCCCCTAAAAAACTTGCCATACAACCCTGCCACTTGGGGAGTTCTCTTTCCCTCTGCTTTACTAGTACTGCCAGGAGGATGTCTCTCTTCCTTTCCCAGAGGGGAAAGGCAGCAAAGGCATTTTTTCATTTTTTTCTGCCCACAGCTGCCAAACACTTGGTGATGAAGACTTGGTGAAGTAGGAATTTTGTGTGGGTCCTCTCCATTTTGAGCCCATTATACTGCTAGTGTTGGGCCTAGCAGTACAAAGAAGCTTTTTAGTGAAGCTCCTGGAGGACTTTACAAACAATAGAGTAAAAATAAATAAGAAACATATTCAATGCTTCTCTGTAGTACACTTACAGCTGCTGTTAAATACTCTTATATAAACCAAGCATTTGAATAAACAATCTATCCCATAAACCAAGCTGTAAAAGCTGAAACACAGCAAGGCGCAGAAGAGGTCTGCACAGACTGTGTTTGCAACTTGTTATGCTCTGTCCATTCCTGTTACCTTTTTGAGCTCTGTGGAGTTACTAAACAAATAAAAAATGACAGTAAGTATGACTAAATGGGCAGAGATTAAACTTATGAACAATGTAAGTAAATCAAACACATATGATGTGACGGATATATGAGCTAAGGAAAAAATCCATTTAGCACACTCAGGGCCCCAGCCATCATGACACCACCTTCAGTGGGAGGACACTTAGCCGGAGATACACTAGAAAATTCAGGTCGAAATCTGCTTTCAGTTAGTATCAGGATAAAGCAAATTATCTCTGTTAAAATCCAAGAGATTATCCTGGATTTACATTTAAGAAACAAAGCAGAATTTGGCCAAAGAGGTGACATAAACAAAGAAGTCATCTCATAACACTGTTTCACAAGAAAAGGTACATAAACATTCAAAGGACAGCTATGTATTTTCCTCCTTTTGATTCTAAATAGCAATTGCATTTGACCTGCCATTTGTACTTTTAAGAGCATATAATCTCTGGTTTTAAATCTTAACTGATTACTGTAAAAAAATATGTTCCTTCAAGCTAAAAGCCAAGTTGAGTTGAAACACTTCAGAAAGAAATGAAATATAAAATACTAAGCAAGACAAAACAAATTAAAGAAGGGTAAATGTTGAAAACAGGCTATGTTAAAATAATACCCACACAGCCATATCCTTGAAAGCAGGGGGCTCCCACGGATGACTTCAGGGAACCAGAGGGCAACAGAGAGTACCACTGCAGAAAAAGTCTTTCTTCTTATCTCATGGTCTCAGAAGCATCTCACCAAAAGAGTTGGACCTTTAGGTATTTGACTCACTAGCAGACAGCATGTCACACTGGAAATGATGCAATACATATTTCCAGGTATGGGACTGCGCTCCCCAGGTAACCTACCTTGATGCTGAGGCTGAACAGAGAGGGTCACACCACATTCTGGAATGGGTTCCAGCAGAACACGCAACTCAAGATCACCTCATCACATTGGATTCCCTGAGCTGGACACAAATGAATCCAGCCAGGGACAGCAAAAGACACAGCACTATAAAAATATTTTTAAAATGAAATGTGACAGAGTGGAAGTGTTTCCTCTCGGTCACAAACAATAGGTCTTAACATTTTACCACCACGTGACCATTACACCATCTAAGCTGACCTTCTAAACTATATGGAGGATAATATTGAGCTAAATGACTTGTATGTGGCAGAAGACTGTCTCCAGAAAGAGACTATACCGGTCTTGATTTGAAAGTCTGAACTATCCACTTGCTTTCATGTGTAATCATTTCATTGCTAATAAAAATTCATGTCTTCTTCTTTGTCTCTTAATCATTAACTTGTCTGGCTTGCATCTCCCTCCCTTGGTCTTTAGGGGACTTTGATAATTTTAGCAGCCTTTGCAGGTTTGATATTAAATACATCTAACAACACCATTCTTGCCCTTCTTGGTGAGGCAAATAGACAGAAGTTCTACCTCCAAGAAAGCATTTTCTGCAGTTCATCAGTTATTGTCTTGACTTTTCTGTGGAAATTTAAACATCCCTTTAAAAGGAGTTGTTTCCAGTTGATTTTTCCCAACTGGAAGCCACTCTCCGCAAGGTTGGAGAGGTCCCTATATCTCTTCACATCCATAGATTACACTAGTCCTTTCAAGGCTGGATTTCCTAAGTAGCACAAAAATGAAATACTTATGTGGTATGTACATGAATGTCTCGTCTCGAAGACCTCACCCAATTACAATATCACAAATGTTGTAGGTTTCAAAAGCATTTCAAATGCTCATCTACCTCATGAGAAGAGCGAGGGGATTTATGGAGAGACTGAAACATGGACTCACTGATGGACAATAAACAGACAACAGCTGACAGGCATCACTGAACTACCAACACTATAAGATCCTTTCGTGTTGCATGCCCACTTAAATCATCTGCTAAGTCTGCTTCTGAGGATACTGTTCAAAATTTTGCTAGTGGTACACATGTGGGACAGTCCTGATAAAATTTGTTGTACCAGGACTCTGAGAAGAGAATGAGGACCTTCAAGATGCCAAGAAACCAGGCAAGGTGATATTATAAACATATCCACAGCTGCATAAGTAAAAGGCAGTCATAGAAAAGGTTCAGCTTGTGATGTGACACAAGGCCCCACAGAAAGATGTTTTGCAAATTTCTTCATTCCTTTTCCCACTATTTCTATTGCAATTGTGGACTGAACTACTTCTAAGAACTTGCTAGAAAAAAAACAGGTGTAAATGGTCAAGTGATTGTTTAGATAGTGCATCAAATTTGTACAGCATATGCCACTCACAAAAAAGAAGTTTCTGCTGGAATCCTATAGCAGAAAGATACAAATTCACTACAAAGAGCACACAGCAAGTCTAGACTGATGGCCATCGGGTTATGCAGTAGCAGCGTGTCTGCAGTTTCTACAAGCTATTGCCAGAATAGAAACTTTGGGTTATTGAGATATCTACTCTCTAGCATGACAATAAAAGCCAACAACAACGCTTTATTTTTTTTAACCTTTTGACCTGTCAGCCTTCCCTGGATGCAGAAATAGGTGAGCTCAGCTGTATATTTCTAATTATTTGATGCATTTATCACATACAACATTACTTATTATCCTACATAAATTTTTGTGTAGTGCTATTGTTGTTTAATTTTTACAATATAGCAGCAACAATTGCTCATGTAAGGCCCATGCCCAGCTGTTGTAGGTAGAAACAAACAATGTTTTCTTATATATATATATATATACACATTTTTTTGCTTATATATGTGTGTGTATATATAAATGTGCATATATATATACACATATGTATATATATACACACAAACACCCCCACACCCCCACACCCACCCACCATTATGTATACATATATATAATAGTCCACAGCTGAGAATCAACTCGCACCTGTTCAACAGAAGCAAAATAATCTGACAGAAAATCTCCTCACAGTACCTCGGGTACTCTGCTCTAAATGAAAAGTGTTGGTACCAGCTCTAGAAAACTGTGTAGGGGGGATTCACAGAACGACAAGGCCAGAAGGGCACTTGGGCCTTGTCACATTACCTGTACAAGTCCAGCTTCTGAAGCTCTTTGAGTCCTGTTTTGTGTCTTTGAAAAAAACACAGTATAGTTCAAGAGCTGTAAAACAGTAATCCCTTCGGTGGCCATCAGCGATTTGTCAGGTTTCTCACAGGCATTAGATCCTAAATGGGCCTTAAGAAAAGGATGGATCCACTTAGGATCTAATGCCAGGTTGAGCAGGAAGTCGTCTTCCTGGAAGAACTGGAGGCATTTATGAAAGGCAAACAAGTGACTGTCACTGGAATGGCATCATTCCCAGGCACTTACTTCCTACTTGTCTGGAGCTACATCTGGTAAATCAAATACATCTGTGATAGCTGCAGCTCAACCTTTCAGTTGCTTTGTTTACAGTTTAAATCCTCACAGGATATACATTTAAACCCCAGAATTTTTATTTTCCTGGGTTAGAATTAGGCTTCCTTTTGTAACACAGTGCTGCAGCACCTTGGAGGGTGCCCAACTCTCTCCCACCTGCACAGAGCAGCAGGGGCATCACAGATCTTGTCCACTGTAAACTCATTTTCCTGTAGCTGGCATGGCTCTTCTCTGTCTGAAACAAAAGTGTTTACTGTCTTTTGGGGTTAATATTTGATTCCTCGTTAGCCATTTTACTTTACTCTTTTCTTTCACTTTACTCTTTTTTTTTTTTTTACAGTAATTTATTAGGTTTAGTTGGCCAAGATCCCCTCAGCTTGCCTACAGATAGCCATGATGCCACACTTGATTAGATCCTTATACTCAAATGAGCATTACTTAATAAATTCTAACAAAAATGCTATCATTGTCTTAAAGGCATGAGTCTGATTAACTCAATTCACGCTTCATGGGAAAGAAAAGTCAACAGTTTATATATAGAGGAACTTGCCCTTGCATGTTAAAACTGAGATGCACAAGACCTTCAAGCCCTAGCAACCTAAAATTGATCTTTTACATGCTAAAACAATTGAGATATATCAGAATAGCTGAAAACTAAATTTGGCTATTTTCAGAAAAAGTACCATATATTAATCACCCTGCATTTCTCTTTCTATGATGCTTCCAGCCTACTAAAATCTTTTCAGCACAGTATGGTAAATCAGCTTTAAGCCAAAAACCGAGCTGGAATTTTGACAAAACACTGCCTTTGCAGATATGTATATACTTAATTTATAAATGCCAATCTCAATGCACTTCTTCCCTTCCAAAAGGTTAATCATCATACAACTTAGAGGCTATTGCGTATGAGTTACTGTGTAGAACCTGTTAGTATTATTTTATGGTGGCAAATCTGGTCTGTCTTTCATATTTAACTGGAGACAATGATATCAACATGAACACCCTTCCCGTTCAGACCTGGAAATCCGTTCCCTTCACACTATGCTAATCTTTAGGAATCTTCTGTATTACAGAAATAGGAGAACTTGGCAAAGGATGGGGGAATACCATGTAACATATCTCATATGATAGATACTTGCAGAGGGTAAAGGGCTAATAAACATACTGTCTTCTAAATATTAACTCTTTTCTATCTCTGTTTTCAGAAATAGACATAGTCTGAAAAGCATGCCAGTGTGCCAGCCTGAGAAGTAGGACCTGAAAGAAACTACCTCCAGAGATGAGCCATATTCAAGCTTATACTAAGTAGGTATAAAGGTGAAATTCAAAGGAGATTGCTCCGGTTTTGATCTACATTTCTCTGCTCTGCTTTTTCTCTTCTCATTTTAAAAGGAAAAGGAAATAATTTTGTGGCTCTATGTTGCAGTAATGAGCAATGTAGAGACCCCAGGCAGGTGCAAAGGAGCGCTCTTTATTTTTACAGATAGGTAAGGCTTTATAAAGCCTTAGCTATCGGTAGCAGCTCTACATGAGGGAGTACAGAAGGGTTTTACTGCTGGCCTTTCAAAATGAAATATGAAAAGCAAATGGAGCTTTCAAGCTTGTGAAAGAATAAACCATATGCTTGGCTCACAGTTGAAACTTAATTCCCTTTTTTGAAAGTTAAGCACATATTCAATCTTGTCCTTTTGCTGAACTATCTTTCTGAAAGACAGCATAGCATCTGATCAGCCATGTTAGATGGGTAGGTCTGCCCTGTTGCAGCTAACTGAGCATAGAAATAAAAGGGAATATTAGAGAAAACATCATAGCAGCATGACAGAACCCAGTCTTATAAATCACTTTTGAGCAAATTATTTACCCTTTTCTTAATTTTTTCTCCCTATTCCTTTTACAGTTCTATCAGGCTGCGACACACTGTGTGGCTTTCTGTGAGGAAACCCAAATCTTTAGCATTTTTACCTTATGCTTTGCTTTCTTTAAGCCAATTGAAATAAACCCATACCCTAAGCAGAAGGCTCAGTCTCTGCCTGCTTCCTTAACTGCACACAGGTAAGGCTTTGCTGCTACATGGTTATTTGTTCTTATGATTCTGTGCGTACCTCCTGCTTTCCTGGATTTTGCCATAAGTGGCCTTTAAACACAAAGAAAAGTTAAGGATTTAGCCATTTCTGAGGAGCCCCCAGCTGACAGATAAAGACACGGGACACTGCAAACAAACAAAATATAAAATCGTCCTCACCCTGCATTATTTACTGAAAAACAAACTCATCAGAACAAAGAAAAAACATGTCTTGAGTCTTCCTACGCACTGACATGGCAAGAACATCAGTTAGCCCTCTGTCCTAGGGGAACATGGAAGTGGTTAGCATTATACTGTCCGAGCCCCATGTGACTGGAGAGAAGAATGAAACATCATAAAAGGTGAACAAACCTGGAAGAGCAGCTATTCCCTTTTACACACTTGCTGTCCTTCAGCATTTCTGCCTTCTTCCATGGTGAGGCACTTGCTCTGGTTTTGTTTCACTGCCAGACTGGCACACCTTTTTGTTAGGACATGCCATACACAGAGGCTTATGTCCCCATAGGGCATTTTCCCCTTGGCCCTGCTACTGTTTCAGAATTCCAGTGCTTATGATGTAATCGGCAGCACAAGCATGCAAGGCACACCCAGAAAATTCATCTTTACCACCGGGCTGTGACAGATACCTCTACATCAGCCACAATGTAGTCAGAAGGTTATTACATTGTACTACCTTCAAACAAAAAGACCCACAAGATTTCACTTTTAGGTCAACAAAATGGATGCACAAAGGGTTTGCAAGACTGAACATGCTGGGGGTTTTTCAGGATCAAAGCCTTAACAATTGCAAAGAAAAGATGACTTTTCTTTTGTCTTGTTATAAATGTGCTGGGGGAAAAAAAATCTTTCTGTTTCCCCACAAGCATAACACATGCTTAATTTTTCAAGCTTGAAAAGTTCTTATTGCTTATTGCAGACCACACATCACCTCCTCGACTGACCTGATTCTTCTCTCCTGCATCCTCCAAAGGACTAATATAATGAAGTGTATGTTAATACAAAACAAATTATTTCATGTGGAAAGGCCATGAAGCTTCTACAGTTTGGGTGACTTATCATTCTTCCCAAATCCTAGGGAAGGATGAAAATTAGATGCATGTACCACGCTCCTTGCATCGAGCTTTACATAAGCAAACAGTGGTACTTCTATTTGGACATTATCTGTAAACATTAAACTATAGCCCAGCCAGATTTGAGAACACTAAAGGCTTTTAATAGCAGTGAGATGAGTGCCTATTTTAATTGTCCTAATAGAAAACCCAGACTGCCCCATGATAAAGTGAGAAAACTGTGACTTGTCAGTGGGAGCAGGAGGACTTTCCCAGGTAATTTCTCTTGCAAGAAAAAAGTCACACGTTTTCTCTTCTCTCTTGCTTCAGCACGTTATTTTTATGCAACATGAAAACAGATACACCTAGCTAACAGATGTAGCAAAGAATATAAGAAATCTCCTTTCACTCACTTGAGCTCTGGATTGCATTATCTGCCAGCTGAAATCATGTTTCTCTACATTTCAGACAAATAAAGAGGAATTCTACACCTTTGCTAAAATGAATTTGGTGAGGGAGAAAGTCTCCATTATGTTCAGCTCCTTGCAACTGATCTGCACAACATGCAGCCCAGGGCCACTTGTCCTTTAGTGGATCCTAGGCAATGGCCTTGTGTGTCCCCATGGCTAGGGACAGCCAGGCACAAGTCCCTCAGTCAGCTCATAGTCAGTCTGTCAAATGGATGTGTGCTTAAAGTAGCATCAGAGAGTGTCTTGGTTCCACTGCACACAACAACCCACAGGTCTGTTTGGTCTCACCAAGCGTTCCTTCAGACTCTGTTTAAGCAAGGCCTTTGTAAATTCTCACTAACACATATAAAGCCCCTCCCACATATCAATAAAATTTTATTTTAGAGAAAGAGAATGAACACAGTACATTGATCAAAAGCTAACTATACAGTATGTGAGGAGCTAATGAAAAACAAAGACATATACTCCTTTAGGATAACAACAGCTTCCCACAGGGTCCAGTGTGATAACAAACTGTCAGAGCCCCAGTACCAAGAGTGACAAAAAAACCACGACCAAATGGATCTTTTAAGGCTGTGGCCCATGATGAGGTTGAAAACAAAATCAGTCTCTGCCAATATGCTTTCACTACCTAAAAGCATCTTGGTTTTGACTTGATAATTATAGTGTGCTGAGCCAACCAGCTGTCACTAAGGAACAGGAGCTGCCCAAATGAAGCAGAATGCATAGATGTTTAGTGCTGATTTATCACACAATAATGAACCCAGTTACAGCCTTTTGAGGCATGGAACTGAAAGACAGTAAGAGAGAGAGAAAAAAAAAAAGAAGAGGAAAGGGAGAAAGAAAGAGCTTTGAACATTTTGTTCCAGTTAGTTTCCATGAATGAGGAAAACACCATTCAATGAAAGGATGCCCTCCCATAGTCACGCTGTTACTGGAGAAGTGGCCACTGGGCAGATACCCGAGACATACATTTCCCAAAGCACACGGACCCAGTCTTTGCTGAAACATGAACTTTCACTGACAGCAGCACACATACGTAGCAGGGCAAACAAGAAGAACGGCAGAAATGGCTGAATGAACTTTATTCAGGATCTGACATACAATGTCAGTATAATGAATGTGACCTAAAGAAGATTGTTACACTCATAACAAGACTGAGTTGGCAGCTTTGCCCAATTAGTACCAGTTCATTTTATGTTGATAACTAGTATACACATACGATATTCTGTAAAATCTTAATAGATGTCACCATAAATCATAGTCCTTTTTATCCCCTGTGGTCTTTATATTTGGAAAGTACTTTCAGTTGAATCTTCTTTAATACTAGTTGTAGACTGAAATTAATGCAAATGTAATTCTGGCAGTCTCTCCAAGACACCAGAAATGCATGGACCAGAAAGGTTCTTTTCTCACCCAGCATCTATATGATTACTGCTCTTAAAAAACAAAACTGTTTTGTTCCAGCTACTGTACACCATGATATTTACAGCAACTTTAGCCTGCACAGAACTAAGATAGGCAAAATGTAGGGGTTTTCTCCCTGTCCTCCTGAAGTTCAAGTTCTCTCCCAGAGCAACAACTACCAGTTTGCCTACATACTCACCTACTAGGGAAACATTTTAAGCAGCAGTAACCAACACAAACAGCTGCTACATTTGTTGCACTGTAATTGCAGAGTACCCCAAGTCCTTACCAGTAAAGGAAATAGTAAAAATTGCCATGTTTTTTACTGTTACCAGTAATAATGCTGAATTCTTGTCTCAAGCTGCTTGAACTGACAGTTGCAGCCAAGGAAATGGGTGTTGTCCCTTGATATGCCCCTGGCCTTCACTTAGCTAAAACACTGAAGTGTTGTTAAGCCAAGATGTCACCAGGGTAGCCTAACAGACCACTTCACAGGCAGTGTTTGTTAACTGCTGCCTCCTGCAAGACCACCACCAGCAGGAGGGCAAATACAGACTTGCTTTCAGGAGAGACATGTCTGAAGTCTGTTGTCAAACTGGACGGATACTTTGCCTTTTGGTAGTTTAACATCCACAGAATGGCCCTTAGTCAATTTCCAGGGCCCTGGGTTCAGAAGGCCTGTCCTTCAGAATTTTAATGAGGAGTAATTAAATAATATATTAATTATTATTAATTACTATTAATTATAATGAGGGGGAATATAAATAATTCTTTATAAACCAATGTCAAGATTTGTTGGGTAGTTTTTCTAGTGTTTTCCCATGTACAATTCTAAACTAACTTATAGACTAGTGCATTGATTTCAACATTGCTTGTCATATTTATTCTTCCCTTCTTGCAACATTTTCTTCAGTAAGAGAATGGTAATTCAGCCATATGCTCCAAGAATATAACAGACTCTAACTGCAAAAATAACTATTACTGATTTTCATTTTTCCTTACAGAGAAACTACACAGAGACAACACTGTTTGCTTCTGAAGACTAGATACACACACACACACACGCGCACACACACACGCACACACACAGATTAAAAGGTATTTATCATAAGCATTTTGGCAAACAACTCTTATGAGGCTTCCCTATGAATGCATCCCTATAAGACTATTTTCCCCACCTTGAAAATAAGGCCAGAAATGCATACCTAGTTATTTCATAATAGCAGTGGAGATTTTTAAAAAACATTAATTATTTTCTAGTTGAATAGTGTCACAAAGCTATAAAGTGTAAGATATGTATTCATCAAGATTCTTATTTGGTATATTTTGAAAACAATGGCACAAACTCCTCATTGCCATCACTTTCTTAAGTTCAAAATTTCAACTGGGAACTCTTCAGATATGAGTTTGGCTGCAATAAATACTTCCTTGTAATTTTACTGATTCTGACCTCCTTAAAGTGTATTATACTGCTCTCAAAAATAAAATAAATTGTCAAGAATACATTCAGAGAATATTTTTAAACACTATTTCTCTTGCATTGCATTCAGAATTGTCTTGTATGCCATGAAAGTAATCCTCATTCAAAAAATGTGAGCTGGGAAAACAAGTGTTCTTCCAGTTCAACTGTCACAAAGAGAAACTGCTGAAGAAAGCAATTAGGAAACTCACCGCATCCCCTGATTTAAGACACATCAAAAATAAAAAAGAAAAAAATCTTGCCATGAACAAAGGAAAACCTGAGGCCTGCTGCTAGCTGTGCTCTAATTCTTTGCTTATTCCAGTATTTATGCTGTTGGTTTACAATATTTTATGTACTATCCTCCATAAAAATAAACAGGTTCTTGGAGATTAACATACCACAACCAGCACTTCAAAACCACTCACAGTAGCTCTCTTTCCACACCTTTGTAGATGTAAACAAATAAAGATTTCTGAACAGGGGCTAGTGGCATCTCTTGCCTTCATACTGTGCCTAGTAGGCTTTTGAAATGCCAGTTGTTGTAGAAACTGGGGAAAATGGTAAATTGCATCCTAATGAGGGCTATTCTAGTTAAGCATTGGAACAACATCATTACGAAAAATCTCTTCTCAATACTATTTTAAAAGGTATTTTCCTCCATAATTTACCAAATTTAAAGCTAGGACAGTAGCTACGAGCAAGCAGTTTAAGAAATCTGCATTATCCTTGCTACTGTCCAAAAAGAACTGTGCTTTCACATATAGACATTGCTGGAAGCCCTAGTTAAGCACAGCTGTGACAAATCCTGCTCTAGCATTTTTAGTTCAAGTCCAGCTCAAGTCCAGTTCTTCAGCATTCTGACATAACTTTCTCAAATCAGTGACAGACTTGTCACTGACATTGAGGGGAGCCTGAAACAAACAGTCTCACAGAAATGAGGGATGTCTTACCACGGAAATAACCTCCAAAATGGAACAAGTTGTGAGTCTGAATGAGAAGGCAGTACACACATAGAAAATGTGCTACATGCTGCAGTTCTCCACTCAGTAATTAGTATCTGCAGATATACAGGAGAGGAGGATGATCCACATTGTGGAGTTTATTGAGAAGGAACACAGGGGAGAGATAAAATATGGGCAGGGTACAGAATGAACTCTAAACAATAGAAAGAAAAGGAAGATGACTAAACTGCTCCAGTTCAAAAGAAAGGGGATCTGTAGACCTCAGGTGATCAGTAGTGCTAGACAGATATCCCCCTTTTTTTCTCACTTAAGCATTTTAGGTCCTGCTAATTCATGTTTCTTCATTCTTAACAGTGTTTTATAGCTGCTCAGGAAGATAAACATCTGTCCTGCAAAGAATTCTCTTAAAGATTTTATGCAACATTTTACATAAATACTATGCCTAGTACAGAAAGAATTTGTCCATATCCAAACCAACAAAAGCCAATTTTCTCTGCACAGTGATTTTTTTTTTTTCTGTTACACTAGACAATCATATTTGGATATGTTTAGACAAAAAGACAGAAACTTGTGCTAGCTTCTATATCACTACTTCTTAATGACTCAGCTTTATTTTAATGCCACATATTGCACAGCTGTGCCTGTTGGAAATATTTCTGCATCCTATTTTGTTAGTTGTCCTACAATTTCAGAAGCTTGTGATCTCTTATGGAAGTTTGCAGATGTAGTTCCCTCTCCCTCCCCAGCTATAGCATGACAATGCATGCCAGAACATAAGCTCTGGCACAGACTCTGGAGATGGATGTGGAAAGATTACATAATTTTGCAATAAGTTCATTATGATCAAGCAGCACCAGTTAAAGCAATCACACTCCTGGCCAAAGAAATAAGTGAGGAAAAGAAAAACAAAAAGCCCAAGTCTTCACTTTTCTGATGTCCTGTTGCATCAAAGCACAGGTTGCAACAAGCTGAGAAAGTGTAATGTGCTTCAACGTCTTTTTCAGTTGCTATGGTACAGTTTTCTTATGGAAAATTCCTTGTTCTGCGTGATGTTTTTCCTGCCTCATTTGGGATGGCAGAACCGTTCCTTGTGTCACCTGAGAAACCGGGCTGTCAGTTTCCACCTATTGGTGAGAAAGAAACTCATCAGCAGCAGAACTCAATGGAAAATTCCTTGGTTAGAGGTTTCTGCGCTGGAGGCCAATATGACAGTGAGGAGCAAGGACGGATAGGTCAGGGGATGAGGGTGCTACACAGGAGATCTGGCTTCCACCTCAGGGTCAGACACAGATTTCCTGTGTAATCTAGGGCAAAGGATTTAATCACTGGGACTCCTGCTCATACAGGCAGGACAACCAAGCATCCTTTCCCCGTTCTTCACCCTGTGAGTGAAGCCCCAGGTCTGTAACCTGCCCACTGGACAATCAAGTAGCTCCAGGTTACAGGAGTGGGGCCATAGCCCAAAAGCTCTTCAGGCAAGCATTATGTGCACCTGCAGACTCCCCAGTGCTTTGCACAGTGAGGTCTTGTTTGGACCATGGGGCTCTAAAGGAATGCGTGGAAATGATACTAAGTGATTTCATTATTCTCTGTCTTTAAGGAAAAATATCAACATAGGCAAGGAGGGAAAACTCCAGCTTTACTGTACAGCCAAATAGGAAAAACACTGGGCTTTTGGAGCAGATCTACAATCTATTTTCTGCATGGATAATACTGAAAACTGCCAGAAACACAGTATAAAAATGGTATTATAGCATGACACTAGTGATACAAAGCAATCAGGGATCAGGCCTTTTCACTAGGGGAATTTTTTTTATGGACTAGTTGGAAGTAATCCAGTTTTAATGTGACATTTTTTTTCCTGCTGGAGTGCTTGCCCTTCCAATCAAAAAATAATTTGATTCCACCCCTTTTGATTCATGACAAAAACAAAGCATGGTTAAAAAGAAAAACTAAAAGAATCGTTAATATTTTAATGCTGTTGGATACCTGTGATACTTCAGAATGCTGAAATTTCCATGGACTCCCTATGGTGGTGAGAAGAGCTTTTGACCTCTCTGACCAAATGGGTTTTGAAAATAATAAATGCATAAGTGTTTGAAAAGAGACTCCTTTAGTAATGTCTGTCATGAGGATGAAGAGCATTCAAAATATGACAGTGCAAGTGCATTCCACAGGACAAATTTTCTGGTGGTGCCAATATTTAAAGCTCCATTGACTTCAGTGGAGTTTCACCCATTAATCTAAGAAGGTTTGGGCTTGTTGGATATCACTTGCAGTAATATACAACGTTTTGTCTTTTAGAGTCCCTTACCAGGTAAGTTCAACAAGAAAATTAATGGCAACAGTAGGAATGAAAGAAAATATACTAATATTAATTAAATATGTCAGGACATTCAAAATTTTGATTTCCATAGCATTAATTCCAGCATAAAGCTAGTAAAAAATTTCACTGAAAAATATTAATTATGTAAAATAAGGTTTCAAATATTTAGTGATTTTCAGTTACCTTTTTGCTTTCTAAAACAAAGAATCAAATTTGACATTCCAAAGTGGGAAAATCCTTCCCCTCCCCCAGACAAGCACACACAAAACAACTCATACCCATATTTTTGAAATTTTTCACAAATTGAATTTTTTTTTTTTTTATTTCATTTTAAAATACCAACTTGTTTAAATTTTATTGAAGTTTTTTTTTTTTCCATTTCAACAGTTCGGGTTGAAACTTGAGACAAAATTGAACCAAGTTCCCACTGCTTTCTCTTATATTTTAAAGCAGAAAATAATCTTGAAATGCTGAAATCTCCCATGGGAGGAAAATTCTATTTTTGAACAGCTTTACTTCTGTGCATTTAAAATCTCAGCTACTACCCTGGAACTCTGGAGGGGAAGGACTTGTACTGAAGATGGAATAATTCAGTAAAGGCTGTATTGTTCTGGCTGTACAAGGTGGTTGGCAAAGGCTGCAAGACCTTGGATGCCTTGTGAAGGCTGACCTAGAACAGAGGCTAGATGGAGTTAAAGAATAAAGCAGGTATTTATTAAAAGGCCTCAATGGATATACCTTGGGCAGTACAAGAGCCCAGCCAGTGCTACACCCAAGATGAACCCAAAATGGTCACAAAAATGGACGACCAATCACCGGGTCTCACACTTTTATAAGTTCTGGGCCATTAGCATATTGGGGTTAATTGTCCAATTATAGCTTGAGATTATGAAGTCCCATCCTTCTTGTTTTTCTCTCTTCAGTCCACCATTGTTTATGAAATTTGGATCACTTGTCCTTGGTCCCCAGCTAGAGAAGGAATTGTTTTGTCAACCCACTCCATGAAGAGAGCTTACTATCCCCTAATATGAAGTTCAGAACTACACACTAAAGTTATTTATCTAAAATCACCTTCCTCTCTCACTTTGCATTATGATGACTCTCTCAAGGCTGCCACCAAACAAAGAACTGGTTGCCAGTCTCACACAGAAGCCCGTGCAGAATCCCTGCAAACCAGCACAGTGCTCCACTGATTATTTTCCTTGTTCTACCAATTTAGACTCCCAGCTGACAAAGTTTACATTCTGATCTGAATTCTGTGACTTAAAAGAAATTGCTCTGAAAATCTCTACCAGGCTGAACAAAATGATAAAAAAGAAAGAGGGATTCTGTATTTTAATTCCTATGTAACTTCAAAGACTTGTCTACATACCAATCCTTTGAAATAGCAAAAGTTTTGCATGCAACAGTACTTTTGTTTTAGAACTCAGCATTTGGATTATGATGGGCCATCTCATCTTCAGTGAGGATGGTGCTGTTATATCAATATTCCTAATAAAAGAAAATCTGAAGAATAATTCCTCAGCTTTTCAGCAGCCAGTGTAAATCAGGATACCTCTTAAATACCCAGACCCTTTGATAATCACAAGCACTGCTGTTGCATTTCCCTTCTCCCAGCATTATAATAATCTTCCTCCTTGCATCTCCAGCAGTACAAGTAGAAGCTGGGGACTGGAAATGGGGAGGCACAGACTGATACAGAAATAAAGAGTGACCTAGAAGAGGTTTTTGTTGTTCATCTTGTGCCCTATTGATCCTTTCACACTCCCCAAAGATCTGAGACATTTTATAATTATGACCATAACACAATGCCATCAGGGACTCAAGAAGACTTCCCTACTGAACATCTAGAGAAGCAATAAACATTATTTTAAAATCTATAAAGCCAAGTCAACAAACTGTTAAAGCCACAGTTACAAGGCCCTGCCACACCAACCTCCAGTTCTCTTCACTGGGGCTACAGAGGAGAGTGAGTAAACTCCCTTCTCAATCCAACCACTCTAGTCAGCTGTCAGGGTGAAACATAGCAAAACTGGAAAACTTAATGGACACACTGGCCTGGTGAAAAGCAATTAGAAAATCCTTAATCAAGCACTGCATATTTAACAAGTCAGGTAATATATCAAAAGCAAAGACTAATTGACTAAATCTTTTTGCTCTCTTAATCCTAATCCTGAAACCATGGAGAACAAGGTAGGTAGTGATTGTAATTGTGTTATGTTTGGAGAAGTACAGCTGCAAAACATTGGCTTCATTGGAGTAAATTGACAACAGTCCTACCCTTCGTCTTGCTTATCTTTTATTTCCCTTTCCCTCCCCCATTGTCTCCTTGCTTCCCTTTGTTTGGGAGCAGGAGATCTGTACACTTTCCTGTATCCCAGAGTGCCACTTCTTACTGGAGCCCTCTCTGGTTATTTCTTGGGTGCAAGTCATAGGATTTTGTATTTTCCTTTCCCTATTGTCTGAGCATGATTTATATCTGCTGCCTCTTTGTGACGTTGGTTCAGTTTTGTCCAGTCTAATTAGTTTTCTCAGTAATTGTTTCTTACAGTTTATGACACCAGGGTCAACCTTAATGTGCTTGCTGTCTTAAACAGCACCTAAAGATATGAATTTTTCTCCATGTTTGCAACATGGGCATTATTCCCTGTAGCAAAGCCTAAGGACATATATTGTGCAGCTGCCTGTTAAATGTAACAAGCAAAATGTTAGAGTTCACAGTGACTTTCCTGTGTTCCCTAATCTTGCAATAAGATTATAATAATTATGTAATAATTATTACATAAAATGTAATAGTATACTTCACATTTTTGCATTCATGTACAGTGCTCATTCTATAAGTCATTACATTATTTTTCCCTGATGCTTTGCTCCACCACCTTTCATTGGGTTGAAGAGGAAGGGAGAAGAAACTATTGTGTTATGTGAACCAAACTACCAACCTTCTGTAGATCAGACTAAGTGTTCAAAAGTGTCATTTTTACTTACAGTCATCCTACAGCTTGCACAACATAACAACACACACAAAGAATCTCAATAATTCAAGTGTATCAGAATGTAAAAATGCATAGCTTGCACAGTATTAAATGGCTCATTAATTTACTTAAAAGCAACAACCCAAAAGCTAATTCCAAATACAAAGAACAGTAGCAGCTGGGTTTGGTTTGAATATGTCCAAATAGACTTTGATCTACTGCTGCCTTAGACTGACTACCCAGAGAGCTAATATGCCATGCAAAACTCCAAGTCCAGGTCAGCACAGACACAGCTTCTCAGAATTTTAACCAGAAAGCAGCATAGGGATTAATGGGCAGCTTGTGACCACAGAGGGTTTATATCCTAGCTTGTGAACCAGGATTTCCTTTCCATATTACAAGTGTTGAGATCTAGGAAAGATTTAAACCCAGGATTGATATCTTTTCTGAGACCCCATTTCCATTTAAATAATTGCTCTTCTTTCTTAAAAATGAAAACTCGTCTCTTGAGATGCTTTAGCTAATAAACAGTGTGGATTTTAACATGCATGATTGTATATAGTATACCCATAGAGAAACACCACAGAAAGCATAACAATGTTTCTTAAAAGCTTTTGCAGACATCTAGATGGGATGTATGACTGGTCTGATGAGGCCAAGAGCTCACTGTGGGTGGGCACAGTCCTTTCTATACGATGAAAAATAACTATGGCACACGGAGGCAGGAACTCCATCCCAAGAGTAGACAAAAAAAAATTCAAGCTTTTCTCTGTACACTTCCTCTCCATTGTTATAAAAAACCCACACAATGCTTTTCTGTGTTTTTCCCATAGAAAGTGCTCTATGTATTTCTGCATACATATTCTGTCAATAAACACAAGCTGCAAAGTTGAGATGGCAAAGCTATCTTCTGCAGGAGCAGTGAACACCTGTGTGCTTTGTTCTGTCTTGAAAACACTATCTTGCAGTCAAAAAAAGAAACCTACCAGTCCACAATAAATCTCTTACCAGTTTGTTTAATGCTGCCATTTACCACAGCCCTGTTTCAGATGCTGAGGCCAATCTCAAAACACACAGAGATCAATAGGCAGGAAATACAGCTGTTGGTTAAAATGGGAAATCAGTTCTGGACTGGGCCTCTAGAGGAAAAATATCAGTGCAAAGAAAAGTTGAATCTTCTCATCTTCCTCATTGTCAGAAGTTGGACTTCATGATCTTGGATGTTTTTTCCAATCTTAATGATTCTGTGCTTCCTGAAAGATACACTTTGTTTTGCACTGTGTTTATTCCTCAGTGTGGTACAATTTCAGGGTTCTCTAAAACGCTGTCATTAAAAGAGGCAAAACCCCATTACTTTAAGGTGCAATACAACCTCATGGTAAATGTGGGAAACCATTTCCAGCAAGGATATGTGCTACATCAGAATGCACAACGCAAAAGCCTTGGGAAAGTTGGAAAGTAGCCATCTTCCTGTTCAGGTAAAAAAGCTAAGACAAAAAGGAAATATGTTCTCCAAGAAGTTTGCTGTGAATTTGAGTCTTAAGTCTGTGTTCCTATACCACATCTTCAGGATGAAAACTGTGACTTACTGTGTCTGAAACTACACCTCACTGAAAAAATGCACGCAGTGTCTCCTCTCAGGGCTGGACACAAGGCCGAAAGGCCCTTTCCTGCAAGGCTGAGTTGAGCACAGAGCTTTTGAGTTTCATTGATGCCTGCTGGGGCTGGCTATGGCCTCTGAAGGAGTCCAGCCTAATAATTCACCCTGCCCAGAGAACTGATGTGACTTGGTCACAGGCAGCTTACACCTGCAGTCAGCCCTGGGCTGCCGAAGTTGAGGGACCGCAAACTTGCCTCCACTTGTCCTGCTACAGATGGGGTGCCCTTCTCCAGGGGCTTCGTGAATGCTGTGGGGGTTCAGAGCCCTCGGGGCACAGCTAAAGGCTCGCCCCTGTGATTGCACTGAGCGCAGGACACTAATCATCCCTGATCTTCCTAACACTGTTTCACGTCTTTACCTGCCAGGACAGATGAGCATCAGCCCTCTGCTGCAATGGCTGTGGGTGACCTGTGACCCTCTGGCCTTTCCACTTCTTCTGATCTCTCTTCTCCTCTGCTCTCCTGGGCCTGAGCATTTCAGCCACAGAAGGATATAAATATGTTGCTGTTAATGTCAGGGAAGGTGTTACATAGTATTCAGGGAATATCTGCCTGCTTATTAGATAAAGCTAGTATTTACAAAAGGACATCAATGTGTCACAGAGCATGAGCCAATCTTCAGGTGTTAGAAGACTTGAAAGAAATACTCAAGGTTTATTGGATACTTATTTTGAAGAAAGGCTCCTAATAGGCACTGCCATTTTCCGATACTAGAAGAGTTACTACTGTGATCCACTGTAGCAATTTGTCCATTCCTGAGCTGAGCAGATAAAGTATGCAAAATGAAGTGAGAGTTTACCATCAACACAAGCAGGAATGGCATTGCTGGACAATGATAACAAAAATAATTTCATTCTCACCTGATTATACAGCATCTTTGGACACCTGCCATTGCACAAGTGAACTTCATGGATCGAAGCATCACGAACCCATTAGAACACAGCATTATGTAACAGGGTACTTCCAAATCAGAGGTTGGAGAATTAGCCTATAAACTTCTCTTGCTCTTTACCACCCAAGAAAGAGCTTTTCAAGCTTTCCTACACACAGCAGGTCAATGCATTTCTGTCTGGAGGCAATCCCATTGCTATTTCAGTCTCAACAGCCCCTTGAGTGGAGTCTGCAAAGACTGCAAAACGGTAGCTTTTCTTCTGATGAGAATAAAACAAGGACAAGATAAATCATGTCCTCCTGCAAAGTGGTTGGAACAAATCAGACATGCATTTATTGCATTTTCTTTGCCAAAACCTGAAGCTGAGGTTCTTGTTTCTTTTCCATTTGTTTCTCCCTTTTTCTGTTCCTACTTTGTGTGGAACATGTTCCACTTGATGGGTATTGTTTTCAGCTATGTCTTGGGGTTTTTTTATTAAGGCAGCCACAGGCCTTCCAAGCTGTGGGCACCAAAACAAAAAAAAAAAAAAAAAACAAAACAAAGTACATCTTTGAAAGAAAACCTAAGAAACCAAAACCAAACCATCTAAGGAAATCCTCAGAAATAAGAATTGCTGTGTGGGAATGGCTTCATTTCAGAGAGTTTCTAACTGAAACTATGGCTCAAGGAAGCCACATTCATTATGGCAGTAGAAAAATCTGTCAAAACTGTATTTTCTTTAAAATTATATAAAGAGAGAGATTGAAGTTAGATTTAGTTTCTATCCAGTCTTGGGAACAAATAACAACATGATAGAGACAGCCACCCCATTTTCCATTCCTTCTTTCCAGTTCTGTGGGAAACAAACCAAGGTGGGAGGCGGAAAGAAGGAAGGGATCTCTGAAAACAGCTTTGCTTCCCATCTTCTTAACTCTGATTCTAACCATCCAATGCAATTCACAGCTGCTCAAGGCATCCTCTTGCAGCCTTTTCCTGTGGCCTGTGCAACTACTGACTTTCAGCAGTTTCCAACAACCAGTTTTCAAAGGCATTTATGTAGCTAAAGGTGAAGCAATAATTTACTGGAATTTCCCAAAGTAGTAAGCAGACTAAGCCTCTGAATTCTGACCAGACTTTGCACTTTGAAGCTGTTTAGGGTTCCTTAGAAAACCAGTTTCTTAGTTTTATTTAGCACCTGAATGCTGTTTCAGCAGACTAGCTGACATCTGAGAATGGCATTTAGGTTCCCTCAACTGCAGAAATTACAAAAACATCCTAGAGAGAGTATTAGTATTAAAGTATTATTATATATAGTATTAGATATACAGAGATATATCGCAATATAGAGAAATGGGAAGTAATTGATATGTATACACCACATATTTTTTATAAATGCAAACAATGTCCCCATACAATATGTTTTCCATTTAGTTGTTTAATTGGCTCCCAAAACTAACAGGCAAGTTGTTAGCCATAGGTACAATACAATTTTTCACCTGGAGAACTTTTAAGAATTTCAGACCTCGTTGCAGTGTTTTAACTTAGCTTATTTGACATGTATTTTCCCCTTCAGGAGTTTTGTACTTCAGTCACAGTAAGTCCCTCTCAATTTGCAAATAATAGTCTTCAATTAGTATGGGCATAGATGGACTAGAGATAAGACCAATCCAGTGCTCACCTCACACCAGATCTGTATGCCTCATAATTCAATCCACATTCTGACCTTTGAAGATCAATAGCCCATCCTGTGTGGAATGTTCTGCTCAATCACAGGCTGAGAAAGCCACTACAACCCTCACTGCCAAGTACTACTGAGCTCAAGGACTGCTTGTCTCTCCTTGTGTCCCTCAGACAGTGTCCCAGTAAGCAGAGGTCCCTTCAGCATCCTTAACTAAGAAAGCAGAGGGTAATGAAAGGTGTTCTCACTTCTGTCCAACAAATCAAAAGAAAACTAGCTTAAGGGCAACTGAGAAAGGGAGAGCTCTAAAAAATGATCATAAAATAATTTTCAGCTGTTGATTAATGATGGAAATACGTTCCTGGAATTGCCTACTCACATAATTCTAGTTTTCATATGACTCAAAAAGGCTGAACTCAGGTATTTTACTATATAGAATATATATCTAAATTAAAATGGGCATATTAATTAAACATCTTCCACTGAGAAAAAAATAATCTTATATTTTTTCCCCAAATGATCTTGTACAACATGAGAAGCCTATTTAGAAGTTTAATTAACAAGTTAATGCTGACAAAAAATATTTGAAGAACATTACAGAGTACTTAATAATATTACCAACTGTGTTACTTTTATCTCTGATAAAATTTTAAATGTCTGTTAGATTCAACTTGTTGCTGGTCTACCCTATGCTTGTAAAACAGAAGCAGATAAGACTGAGACACTGAGGAGCTCCCCAGTAAAAACCTGTCAAAACCAAAACTAACATGCTTAAACCTTATGAACCTCAGTGGCATTTTTGCTGGGAGAGGTTCCTCACAACAGAGGATAATCAAGCTGAACAGGCTGCAGAACAAAAAAGCTTTGGGACATTAACCACACAAGAGCAGCTGAAAGCTCAAGCTTTCTGCAACCCAGCCCTCATATTCATCTCCAGTGGGATGCAGTGGGGAAAGCAGTTCCCTGGTAGAATTTAGTAGCCAGAATAGAAATTATATAGGAAAGGGAGGGACAACACTGAGCAGGTGAACTCCTGCTGGGTGCGAGCTGCTGTGCAAGTCAATACTGCCCCAATCACACACAGAATCATGAGGGGTGTGCATGTATTCAGAGTTCTGATGGCTCCATGCATAACAGGCCATCCAGAGCCTCCCTGCCTGTGGCAGATCTGCAGACTTGCAAAGCCAGCCACATGGTCCTGCAGGACACAAACTGCTAAACTTCTCTCAAATGTCTGTCTCAAAGCACTGACAGACAATTGCTCAGAGACAGCTGCTGGTGAAAGCAGTGAAGATGTAATACACAGTTGAAAAACTACATGGCTCATCACACTGTAACTGCAATAAATACTACTCTGTCTTAACCAATGCTTACTGTGGGCATCTGTATTCCTGATAATTTTCTCCCAAAATTCATCTTTAGTTGAGATCATTCTCAGGGCTAGCTGCATTTTTACAGAAACATGTTTCTGAATAATGATGCAACTTGCTTGGTGATGAATTCAAGTAAATTAGAAGCAGGTCTATTAAATAATTTTGTCTACAAAGCTATTTATTTCTAAATTTCTTGTACTTTAGTATTTTTCAGATTTAAAATTTCTCGTTTTATTCTTATTTCCCTGGGATGTGTATTTCTCATTTAGCCAGAACTTTCAGTAACACAAAGAAATAATCCAAGGCCAAATCCTACTCCCATGCATAGGCTCATGACAGGGATGTTGTCAGAATGGATTACTTTTTTTTTCCCATTCATTTTAAGTACTATCCATGCAGGTTTCTGTATATAAAATCAACATCCATAGAACCTAGTTTGCAGAGTCTGAAAAGCATAACTTCATCATTAGACTATAAATTACTATTTGTCATTTATGTGTTACAGATTTAGATATGTGTTCTGGTGACAAAACACTATCTATATTTCTGATACAGATGTATCATCAGAGAACAAACTGAATGTGGCAATGCCATGGAGACTACACTGCAGTAAAAGCACCACATTGGGTTTTTTCACGTTGACTAATAACCTAATTGCAGAGAATGTTTGAACATGTGTTTAATTTCACTTATCTTTCATAAAGTGTGCTCTGTGACTGAAGCCCATAGTTGAGCTTGATGTAGACAGTGTACTTCAGTGCTCTGCTGAGGAAGAACAGTGTTCTTATCTGAAGTTTACCTGACAAATTTAAGCAATTTAAAGCCTTTAATTAAGGCTCCACCTTAACTTTGACACTGGACACTTCATTGAGAGTGCATGTTTTGTACTGTCTTGACTCATATTATGTACTTGAAATGCATACTTTGGATCTTCTTTGCTCAGATGTCCTTACAACATCTGCTATTTACCCTGAAGTATGTTTCATGTGCTGTTATTTCCAGGTGGTAAAACACTTGTGCTGTCCTCAAAACAGAGATCAGAGTCACAGCTGTTCTTTCTTCCAGTTGCATTTCTCACATTTGGACCTCAGTGTATATATTTTACTGAATAATCTGGGTCACAGAACAACGTTCTATGTAATGAAATGCAAATATTTTGCAGAGAGCATGGTATCTTCCTTTTTGGATTAGATGTAAATGGACTTCAAGGACAGATCAAGACTGCAACAAAAGTTATATCGTGGGGAAAAAAGTGATTCTGTGGGTTCGCCCCAACACTAAATGAGGACATTAATATGTTTTCTTTCAAATTCTGAAATTTTAATGAGGTAAAATCCCGCACTTTTCAAGTTGAAGCCTTCTGCCTTTGGAAGAATTTCTTCCATCTGATTGGAGAACAAAAAAATGCAGGTTTATTAAAAATGAGTATCAGGAGTAAAAGTACTTAATTTCCCTAAAATGCATTTATTCCCTATTACATTTTATTAGTTGGGCAAAGAAAATAAGTGACCACATACTTGGGAAAAATATTTGAGACTCAGAATGCTGTGGTCTGGGAGAAAAATCTCTTGCCCATTTAAAAAAAATAAGTCAAATGCAACTAATGGAAATACACCACTGGTATATAGAGCTGCCATTTCTGACATACCTGTGACTTAACGAACAACTGTAAAGACACACACACACACATTTTAAATGGTGATTGCAATCAGGGATTAAAACATGTAGTCAAACTACAGATGTATTTAGTCAAAATAATAAAATACAATTTCATATATCTTTATATCCTTATTCAGCCAATAAAATATCTCAATAAAATATCTCAGAATAAAAAAAAAACAAAAAAACAGGAGGATCAGGACAAGAAGTAAATACATTTTATATACCTCCTTGTAATCTCAACCTCATTCATGTTTGTCTTTCAGCGTATAAAGTTTTTTTTAGTTTTCAGCCTCTGAAGAGTCCGAAGGGAGTGCCTTGTTAAACCTCACAATCACAACTAACAATGAATGCCAGGAATAACAAGCTCAGCTTGGACAGAGAGGTTTTTCTTCCCAATCTGGATTTCACTTAAGATTCATCAGTTTTACTCCTCTGCATTCTGTCTGCTGAGGTCATAGTGTCTTTTATAGGAAAATGAGCTGCTTATAAATTTTCAGCTCTGCAAGCTTTGGGAGTTGATGGAAAATCCCCAGCCTCAGGGCTTAGCTGGCTAAAACACTACAGCAGCCCTGTTTTTGTAGTCACTCAAATATAAAAGCCTTTCAAAAGAGATGGAAATGCTCACAGAGTGCTTGTCTTGGGCAATACTTCTTCTGTGCACAGGGACCAACTGGATTAATTTTTTACCTTGTAATGTTAGGCAAAAGTTACCTCTATTCCTCAGGACTGTAAGAAAGTGTAGGGTGACAGACACAGTCTGGAATAAAGTCAAATGGAGACTACCCACTGCAGGCAGTCTGCATTTTGTGCATTGCTACTTTCCAAAGGACACTACCTGGGCAGGATGAGCAGCACCAAGAAGCAGACAAATATGCTGCTCTGGATCAGAGGCCAGTCAGATCCCTGCAGCACAGAGATTCTCCTGGTGAATTTTACTTTTGCCAGCCACTTTCATTTCACCAGAGTGTTATGTCCTGCCAGGCAGTGAGATCTTGTGCACCCACAAAGAAACACATGCTGGGGTCAGCCTCTGCTGTGGGACTCAAGGGACAAGGATGCCTGAGAAATACAGACCAAGTGATCACAGTTCCTCCTTTTGTTGTGCCTACCCTGGAAGTACAGACAACTACTTCTTTTTTCATACTGAATGACTCACTGATATTGATCCAAGGGTTGGGAAGAAAGTTGTCAACATGCTCCAAAATTAAGAGAAGCCAGACTGCCTTGTTAGGTGTGAGTGGTCAGAGCTGTGAAAAACAACAGGGTGTTGAACTAAAACTAGCTGCACCCTTGTGCAAACAGCCTGGTAGAGGAACTGCAGTTCAGTGGGCCCCAGTGTCTGGCTGCTCCCCTCTGTTCACTGTGGTGGCTGTGACAGGGCTGTCTCCCCACAGTGACAGAGAAGGGCCAGCTCTGCACACTCATATGCTTCTGTTCTGTTCAAATGCTCCCAAATAATCAAAACTGAATTTAAGAAGAATGTAATGAACAAAACAAAAAAGAATATAATAAACAAAAGAAAAAAAAAATCCAGATTTTTTTGTTTCCTCAGACTTCTGGGGTCTGCCTCATATTCTGAACCTTTTCTTAATCTAATTCTTCTTTTCTTCAGATTTTTTCATCCTAAAATGAAATCTGACATCATCACCAAAATCCAAGACCTATGGTTTTAAAGACAAAGCCCTGTACTATGGGAGTCATGATGAAATCATAAGAATAACTGTCCTATTTCTTTTCTCCCTTAAAAGTCATTAAAGAAGGGGGTGGACTGAAGCAGAGCACTTCTGCAACTTCCCTGACTAATGGGAACACACAAAATCTGGCTATGCCTATGTTAAAAAGAAATATATAGTTAAAGAACAAGGAAAGTCAGAAAAAGATTGAGGTCACCCTTAACTAAATGATGTAACAATCCCTAAAATGTAAATGAAAATCCCTAAGCATAAATTGAAAAGTTCAGTGCTCAGAAGGGGATAAAAGAGGGCTGCTCTCAAAACTTCTGCCTTTAAAATTAGCACTGCACATGCAATTAGCAATTTACTCTGGAACTAGAACTATGGGCTAAATTAATTTTTCCAGATCAGAAAAATAAATAAAAATTAATTTAGAAAAATTATTTCTGTCAATTTGTAATCAGCTTCAGACTTTCCATAATAGAAGCCAACTGGAAGTAAAATAACTATTATCTAAACTGCATATTAAGACTCCTACACCTGAAAGAACAGAATCTGAAAATGCAGAAATATAGATGAAATATTTAAACTACCTCAAGAACATACTCAAATTTCCCATATGAAAGTCACAATCCACACCACATCATCTGAAATGCAACAGCTATTTATAAGGCCAGTCACCGAAAACATCTTGCCACGAAACCATCCATTGACTAATCAATAGGCCTGCCCAGTACAGTACGCTCTTTTCCAACACTGAAATCAATTAAATTGACAAAATTGAGTGAGTCGCAAGTACAGATTAGCTGGGAAGTGCAAACTGATGTCAGTGCAGCTATTTCTCCACTATAGGGGGCCTGAAACTGTGAGCTTGCCAACCTCTTCATTAAAGGGCAAAGCTCTAACCTTCCTTTCAGTAGCACCCAAACAACCACAGTGACTTTGTGGGGCAGGGGTGGGAGTTACTGGGGCAAGGCTCAAAGACTAATTCGATTCTCAAAATCCCAAAACCACCTGCAAGAAATTTCTTATCCAAGTTCTGCTCTAAGAATCTCAGCCTGGGCACTTCCACTGACATTTTGTGACCTCTCCTCAGGTTTGGCTTTTCACATTTCTACCAACACAGCCATGTTATTTACAGACTGCATTTCCAGCATTAATCATGGAAATCTAGCAGTCACGGGCTGATACATTCCAAGTGCTGGGCTGCAAGTTAAGTGATGGAGAAAGTCCATAGTTGTTTCTTGAAAAAATGGATTTGCTTCTTCCGTCCTCTTTCTACAGGTCTGGTAAACTTGCCTGATAATTTCAGCAAGTACAATTTCTGTGCAGAGGTGTAGAGGACTAAGTTTTGAAATATTGTAATATTAATGAAAATCTCAAATATCTCGGGTTCTGTGACAACTCATAAGATTAGTGAAGCTAACCATCTAGTAAAGGTTAGGATCTACACCCCCAGGATATTACATTGTCCAGCTGATTTCAGGAGACAAAAATCTTGCAAGATTTGCCATCCATGGAAGGTTCATGGACCTGGTGATGTTACTTCCCTACAAAGTTATGCCTCAATTTTCAACAGCAACAACTGAACCTTGTTGGTAATTCCCAGGTGAGAGGTTTGCAGGTGGACACTAACACAGCACCTGGTTTATAATGGCTTAACTGCAAAGAGCACTGCAGCATGTCCAGGCTTCTGGCTCTTTCTTACCCGTCTGAAATCAGAATTTTCACTATCTGACAGGAACTGACAAATGAGAAATACCTTCTGCTTTCATACAAAAAGGAACCAAGAAGTCTGGTAGGTGTCTGAAGCATGTCTGTGCACCTCAGACTGTATCATTTCAAGGTGAAAATATTCAAGATGTTGGAGTAGCAGATGGACCCACCAGCCAGCAGCAACCAACAGAACACAGCATGGAAAGGGAAAGCCAGGAGCTCTGGGATAGCATGTCAGACAGACATACACTGTACGAGCTGATGAGAAATACGAGTAGTTAAGCAGTAAATATCAGCCTATCCCAACTGGAAGATGTAATCTTCTACTGTTACGTCAGTTAAAGATAGAGATGAGTGTTGTGCTGAAATGATAGAAATGCAGTCCTGATTGAGGACTGGAACCTGACCACCGAAGCTGATGGGTCTTTGTTCTTCACCAGTTTGCTTTTCCCACCCTGAAGACTATCTTAAGAGGAGGAAAGTGCTGTAACTTTTAGCCTGAGACAGACTCTTTAGAAGCCATCACTCTTTGGATTTATTTATTCTGTAGTGAAAGGACCAATTACAAGATACAGTGATGGAATTTCAAGTGACCCTGATTGTAATCAACTTTTTAATTTTCTTTCAAACACATGCACTACTAATTCTTTGCAATGAAGCTTGATACACTTTGATATTCAAAAATGGTTTTCTGTAGATAAGTCAAAATATGGCCTAATTAGGTAATAAAAGGAAACTCCACTCGTAAAAGAGTAAAGTATTCCTTCATTTCTTTGAAAACTGCAATACAATGTGTGTACAGTTTCACCTAGCTTGATGTCTCACCTCCTTCCACAGACCAACAAATGCTAAATACAGAAGTACCTTTCCCAGTATGACTGTCAGTGATTGTTGGGTTTAATGATGGTGAGCAATGGAACTTAAATCAGACAGGAAATAAACATAATTGTTAACGATCTTGCTGGAGATGAGAAACCATATGACATCTGGAGCTGTCATTATTCTATACAGGAACAAGGTACAAAACTACTTAGGTTAGAGGTTTATAAATACCAGATATACACATCAGGAGGAGGCTGGCAGGTTAAGAAAGGACAAGCATAGCTCTGTAATAATAAACTGAGAAAAAAGGAAAGTAAGCATATGTGAAATTATATCTGGGAAGCCCATTTTTGTTCAAGACAATTTCAATTATACGTTTTTATTGGATAGATAGTGTCATAGAAGAAATCTGCCTTGGTTTACACACTGCCATAGTTTACTTGATTCTTTCTGCTAAAGCAAAAACACCACCACCCCTCCCTCCACCAAAACACAGAGACTGGGACCACAGTGGTAATGTGGCAGAATGCAGATCATCAGACTCTCAAACCTCCCCAGAGCACCACAGCAAAGTCCTGAAGCATATCCTGCAAGCATTTATACACCAACTGAACTTCATGTACTGTGATTAATTTCCCTGACACCATGTGGGTTTCATTGCAGCACACAAAACTAAATACAGACTTATGTATTTTTAGGATCAGGACCTACTTAACACAATTCAGACATGATTTAGTATGTCTGTACTTAATGTGAGGTTTACTAAATGTGAGAGAATTCTGTATTTTAGTGCAGTTTGTGTTTTTCCCCAGAACAGCATGATGTATGCTGTTTCAACATCAATGCTGAAGTTCAAAACTCTGCAGTGACTGATGTTTATTTAAAGAATTAAAAATTTGTCTAGTGCAGCTGGGAACAGAGGTACAGTAGCCTCATATTTAAAAGCATAGACTTTTATATAACAATAGGGAGCACTACTGGAGATGTTGCCCATTTATGATTCTTTAGCAGCTTCTATTTTTCACAAGAATTATTGTTATAATCAGAATGCATCTGTGTAACAATTTTCTCATGCTGATCAAGTGTCACCAATTCAGTGATTTCCTTGTGATCCCACTTTATATGCTGGGTCAGAATGTTCAGATTGTTATTATCTGCTGGTAGAAGAGGTAATACAGAATTTCTATCCACAAAACAGTGCCACACAAAAACGTTACAGTAATAGTGAACATCAGGGATATACAATAAAAAGGCAGAAAAAGACCTTTTGTTGCAGGACCATCCTTCTGGATGGTGCTTAGTACAACAATCTAAATAAGATCTAAATAAGCCTCAATATTCACGACATAAGTGGGTAGTTCAGCATCAGTCTTTTTTTCAGTGGTAGAAGTTATGTGTTCATGTCATGCATGCATGCTGCCATGCACAGGTCAAAAAGGATTTCTGTTACAGCATTTGAGATTTGCAAAGTTGGAGGCAAAGGCTTCCAATCTTGAGAGTAAGCCCCTATACTACAGTTTGTGCTAGAAAGTGATATCTTTCAGGGCAGAATATAGACAGGATGTAGTGTCCCTTAGTTGCAAGCCCAGTGCTCACTAATTATACTGGGAACCTCTAGAGTGACTTTCCAGAGAAACAGTTGAGACTTCCAGTGACACTTCAGAACAGCCTTCTCTGAAACCCTTAGAGAACTTAGTGTCCTGATGAGAAATAGTAAGTAATGCAGTTACTATTCATCCCAATATCCTTTAGGTATTTTTTCAGTTATGAACATTAATGCTAATCAGTGGTTCAAACCCCAGCATTCACATGTTCAATTCTGAAACTATTACTATGTTTGAAAAGTTGCATCTGAAGTGATACTCATAGTTCAGTATCTTTAGCTCTTCATATTTTTTCACTTTCCACTTGCTACTAACTGAACATGAAAGAATTTGTATGTGACATGTACTGTCCATCATGCAACTTTCTGCTCTTCTGCTCTACTTTTAAGCATTCAAAGCAACTTCGTCTGTGGAGGCTGAATTGTATAAGGAAATGACAAGAACTGAAGTTTTAACCCGTATAATTTTTACAACTTTACAAATACTTAGATTTGTTTTTTATTTTTATGTCAATATGATATCATTATATGATCTGGTGATGTTGATATGATAAATTTAAGAGTAGTGCATATGTAACAATACTGACTTTTGCTTCTGATCCAAGATTTGTTTTCTCCCAAGAATACATTCAGTGCGCAGGACAGGCCAAAGACCACTGAAATCAATGGAAAGGCTACCAGTGACTTTGATGAAATATGGATTGGGCTTTGAGCATAACACTGCTCGCTTCATCGCCTTGTCACAAGGGCTGAATTTGGCTTAGACAGAGGTAAAGCGGTTCATCCTGCTTTTTACCTTTAGTAAATAGCACACATTTTAACCCCACCATTCCACTCCCAGGAATTTAGAGTATTTTGTTATGCTAGTTCTGTTAAGGAGCCACAACACTTGCACAGGTAAAATGAATGATTGAAACACATACAGTTGTTTGTACTTACAGGTATCTGGCTTGAGTTGACTGTTGGTAATTCCAAAATACTGTGGATTTTCAATGACAGGAATCTTTGTCATCCCAATGATGACTGCATCAGGACCCCCCTCAGAAGAAGATGGAGTGTTACTGCCATTTGAGATGTGGTGGAGGGGACTGGCTGAATCGTCGTCATTGCTGATGACTGAAGAAGGACCTAGAGTTAGAAACAAAGATTTTCTTGTAACCCAGTGTATGGTATGCTTCTGTAAGATGAGTAGTTTATTTTTTTTTTTTTTTTTCTTTTCCATTTTAGCCTGTTGTCCTCCATTCCTATAGTGAACAGCTCTCTTTGTGTGCCTTGTTGACCTTACCTCAAAAATTTTGTGTCTCTGGGTGCAGATGGAGAACAACGGGGTTTTTTTCCATTAGGAACTGGAATCAAAACAAGTTTTTGTACTGGTACATCACCTAGAGTAAATTTCAGGGTCCAGCACAGTCTGTCACTGTGCAAGATCTCAAAACTTGTTGAAATAATACATTAACTTTTTTACCTTATGCCCTACTTGAAGCACACAGCAGTAACAGCACAAATCCAGGGAATGCCTGCCCTTCCTGGCATTACAGCAAGACAAAAGACACAGAGCAAATGGGTTCGTCCTGATTTGGGAAGCTGGTAATTTCTAAAAGAAACATGCTTCAGGGCCAAAATCTAAGGGACAATTTGCATAGTTCCAGAGGTGCAGATAAGATGCTGAGAAGAGTAGAGGGGTAAAACCTGGAGTCGCTGCAGAGAGGCTCATCCTGTCCAGAGGCACATCCTACTGGCTCCCCAGTCCACATCTGAATCTAGTCACCTTGCAGAAAAAGGTCTATTGTGAACAGTAATTCAGTGACAGTTTTCGTTTTCACTCCATGCTTTGTATTTTTAATGGAAGTGCCACAGAGATAAAACCTCGTAAATGGATTTAAAAAAAATATCCTGCTTAGCTCAGTGTCCCACTTCTGTGAACTGCAGAAGCCTTTGAACTAACAGCAAATCAGCACAGATAACATTCGAACTCTTGACACCTGACCCTGTCACTTAAATTCTACATTACTTCTTCCAGTTTACATTCAGTATTCATAGAAAACCAGAAGTACCATTTAGCAGCAAAGACATTTTGCCTAATCTCCTGACTGAAGAGACAGCAGAGATCACACATCTTCCACTTCATTCTCCATCCACATTAACGAAGGTTTTTGGGATGATAGTCACATCTTTTAATTGTAACAATCAAAAGATGATGCTGGAAACAGAAGGAAACAAGCACCACCTGGAAGTGCCTATTCTGAAATCACATCTTTAGCAAACTGCATTTAGCCTTTGGGCAGCAGCAACAGCTTGAGCAACTGTCCCCCCAAAGAAGGGGGCAGAAGAGAAGACCTTGAGGACAATAAAAAGCTGTGTTTACTGCAAGTCACCCAATTGCAACATGTTGGACTCCCAGACTGAGTTTTAGACTGGACAGAAGGAACGCTGCAGAGGCAAGACAGAGCTGAGTAACCTGCCACGTAGATGGCATCTGTGTCTGCGGGAGAGACAGAGAATGCAGAGGAGAGAGTGAGAACGGGGACCAGCAGCAGGCCCTGTGTGCACATTACTGAGGACATGAGAGAAGACATGCGGGACCCACTGCAGCAGATACGCAGCTGAAGGACCAGATGAGAAAAAGGATAGTCCTAAGCACAGCAAAGAAAGGGCAGCTTTAAAGAAATCTCTGCTCTTCTGTGGCTCACTGTATCGTTAACAAAATCACTTCATCATTACGCAGCATGGCTCACAGCAATAAAACTTAAATATCCTGGCATGTTCAATGCTATATTTTGAGACACAAGCATATTCACACCCCTGTCCATCTTTTCTTTCTCCCCACTTGGTTTAATGGTGCCTGAGGGAAATGTTCTCATAGTTTGAAAAAGTACTTCCCCCCCAGCCTGAAACACTAGAAGTAATTTTTCAAATACCTGGCACTTCACAGGAAAGTCACTGTTGACAAATGTAAGTAAAGCCTAGATCTCTGCAATTTATCAAGTGAAATACTCATACCAAGGCTGGTTTTGTCATTACTGATCACCCAGATCCCCACATGATTGACACTATTGGGAAAGATGCCATGATAAAGAATTTTTGGTGAAAATTTCCATAATGAATGGCAGAGCCTAACAAATTGTGGGAATGGGCCACTCAGATTGCACAGCCAATACTTATGTTAAGTCACAACACATTTTTGAGATGCATGAGAGTTGTTTGCACAAACATTAAGAGTGCAACCCATTTAAAACTGCATTCAGTTTTTGGTAGATACCATCCTTACATCTCTAAACTTGCTGAATCTCAACTTGTTGCTTGAAAAAAGCAGGCTGTTTAATACTTTCTTGGGAAAACAAAATAGTTTTACAATAATGTACTTTAATATGAGGATCAAATCCCTTCTCTCACAGCAAATAGGGAAATTCTCTTGGCTCTGAAACTTAACGGATTAATGTCTTTAAGTCCTTTTCAGTCCTGCTGTTCTCTGCTGCACAGGAGGAGGCTCTTTTGTCATTGTTTGCTTCTGCCACACATGCATTGATGGCAAGGAAAACTGACACATTTCTAGATGTTAAAGTGGGATAATGACTAGGGAACTCAGTCTATTAACTGAATAATTTCTGCAGTACTTCAAGATGCAATTTTGTATGGTGAACTACTATTTTCCACCAGTATAAACTGCAAAGTGCTGGAGATGAAAAGCAGACAACAGTTCTGTAAATCTACTCAATTAGGTTAACTGGTAAAAGCTAGTCTTCTGTGTGGTATGAAGCAGGTTCCAAGTATCTGCAGCTCTCTGATGTAGGTGAGGAAAACCTGGAAAATAAGGTGACTTTCAGGCCAATTCCTGGCGGTATAAAACAGTTTAAGAAAATTCAACCCTAGGAACATTGTTGCTATATCACTCTGTAATCCCTCTTATTAGCAAGTAAGCATCTCATGCAATGGTTTTTGTGAACAGTTGTTTGCATTCAAAAATCCTATTTCCTGTCTATTTTTTCTCTAATTTAGAGAATTAGAACCCATGAGATGGAATTTTTGTGTATCAGAGGCAGCTGAGCTCACATCCTTTCAAACTTCCCCTTTCCTTTTTATCATTGTGAGCAAACTTTTACATAGACCATTTCCACACTTGATTCTTTGCTAGACTATCTACTCATCAGAAAGTTACATGTAATTGTTTGAGTGCACTGAGCCACAGAACAGCTACAGAACAGACAGCTCCGCAGCTGGCTATGATATTCATGTAATGTAAAACCATTTCCAGGATGGAAGATGAGACTATCACCTGTGCTGACAAGAAATGAGAGCTGCCCTTTTCTGAAAGGGCTCTGTGCTCAAAATGAAGGGTAATTTCTTGAAGCACCTTGGAGTGTGGTTTCATCCACATGAAATGTGGTCACTGAATTACTTGTCAAAGGTAGAACAAGTATGGTAATTATACTCAGTCACCTACTACTGCCTCTAGTTTTTATAAAATCTGCCCTTTTACACCTGAAATCTGAAAATTTTAGACAAAATGGTTGGAGTGAAAATCATGGGTTATCAGTAGTCATTTGCTATTGCCAAAAGCAGATTCACAGTTGGCTTAAGCTTTTAAGACGACTCCAGAGACCTCCTCCACCTTCCAGTGTGCTGCCCAGAATCTGCCCTTGATTTCATTTTTAGACAATTTTTCTTAAGAAGACAAGTTGGAGCCAGACAAGAATCTGTAGGCTGCTTTCGGGAAGATATCAGTTATCCACCACAGAGATGAATTTCTCTTCTATTTGATGTTAAGCTAAAGACTTGTCCCTTGCACATCACCTAGGCTCAAGAAAAATCCCCTTTGTCTACAAAAAAAATCCAGCAGCTCTCTAAAAAAGTTATGACATGTAAGAAAACCAATTCTATTTGAAACTGATGAGATATAATAAAACCAAAATGCCTCCAACAGCTGGGAGGGGAATTATCCTCAACACATAATATGGGGACAGAAAGAAACAGCAAACTTCACTTACTGCACATCCCAAGGAGGACTGTGCTATCTCTTGAAGAGTGTATGTCTGCACTGTACTTTACCTTGGTGGTGCCAAAAAAAGTGAGTTTCCCTAGGTTGAGAAATAAAATTTAATTCTATTATTTTCAAGGTGTGCTGCTATTTTTGAACAGGCAAAGGAGATTCATGGTTATTAGCCTTTTGTGACAGGAAAATCTAATAAAATTAGAATTGTGCAGCCTGAAAAAGAGAAGGCTTCAGGGTGACTTCATTGTATCCTTCCAGTACCTGAAGGGAGTCTATATGAATGATGGAGCAAAACTATTTACAAGAGCATGCAGTGACAAGACAAGGGGCAATGGCTTCAAACTGAAAGACAATAGGATTAAATTAGATATTGGGAAGAAGTTCTTTACTGTGAAGATCATGAAGCACTTGAACAGGTTGCCCAGAGAAGCTATGGATGCCCCATCCCTGGAAGTATTCAAGGCCAGGCTGGATGGAGTTATGAGCAACCTGGTCTAGCTGAAAGGTGTCCCTGCCCATGGTAAGGGGGGGTTGGAACTGGGTGACCTTTAAGGTCCCTTCCAACCCAAGCCATTCTATGAGTGTATTTCATTGTTCATTATACTCCTATCACCATCAGAGTTAATGCAGTTTTAACATGCATGCTAGGGAGACCTATCTACACTGCTATTTGTTGGAGCAACATTTGCACAACACATTTCTGTGCCACCTACATCACTCCAATTATCCCTGAAGTAACTACTAATGGCTCAGGCTCACTGGAAGACAATAGGGGTACTAAAATATGACAAAACCCACTGTGATTTTAGCTTTGTGGTTGGAGTTCTGTATTTCCAAGGATGCATCTACTCACTCAACTGTTAGGAAGCAGCTCATATAAAAAGCAGCACTTATAGTGATTTTGTGCTGTGATGCCTTAATAAACATCGTTCCTTCTATGAAAAATTATGTTGATTCCTAGCATGGTTTCTCAATGGACCTTGCACAAGCATTGGCTCTCAGTTCCCCTGGGAACAGGGACCAGTCTGTGCCAAGACATGGTAACAGCTCACTGTCAAGTTAAAAGCACAATAGTGAATGCATGTCACATCAGTCAGCACCTCTGCTAAATTCCAAGGTCATACTGAATCTTCTCCCTTTTTCATTTTGGGAGGGGTGTATTTTTTCACTAGTTAAATACATTGTTCTGAAAAGCAATTACACAAGATTTCTTGTCCTGTGAGATTCCCATTTTTGCTGCAGATCTTTATATTTTCTGCATGTATGAAATGAAAGTATTATGCTTCAGCAAGAACAGATATTCAATTTTTTCCTGTTATCAAAGCAAGAGCCAACTTTCTCACCAGAAAAGTCACCTTTTCAGCTTTACTCTAAAAATTGTGATCTTATCTTTTACTCCCTCTGGAACACAGCTTGGTGCTTTTTTTTCTGACTAAGGTGCTAGGTTTTACTTCCAATATTCCTTAGTATTCCCAAGTTCAGAAACTGTGGTCCCAAATCATTTTAGTACAATTCTGTTAGATGGATAAGAAAGCCAGCACAATAGAAAGCAATGCAATAATAGAAAAAATATTTTATACTATTGGTCTCTTAAAATGCAGTATGTTGAATATAGGGAATTGAATTAAAAGGTGTAAATAGAACTCAAGGAAAAAACCCAAAAGCAAACCAACCAACCAAAACAAGACTGAATATGCTTCCAAACGGGAATAAGTTTAGTCTTGCTTTGCTTGGTGGAGCTGTTCAAGTCAGATTGTTCTGCAAATCTGGAGTGGACTTACTGAAACTATGGTCTTTGCTTTGCAGTTGCCAATGCTCATAATGAGGGAAAGCTCAAGGCAAGGCACTCCCATGTTTTGTCAGCAGTTCAGCTGTGTGAAGCAATAGAACATCCTGCCTCTACCCACCTTCCAACTGACCTTTCCTGTCTCATATCCCCATCCCTGCCAGCTACCCAGACAACAGCCATTAGTCTTAGCCTTTGTGTAGTCATCTCTAAAGTCACTGTCACATGCAGTTGCAAAATGAGTTAGGGGGTTAATCCTCCTTTGTTTGTGGTGAAAAAAACCACAAGATCCTCCTAAAAATCATTATACCCAAGTCCATCCTGCTAAAGCATATTGCTCTTCACAGATCAAAGAGTGCATGTCCTTCTACCCCGGAACCGTACACTGAGCCAAAACCCACACTGTTACACATTAAGCCTGTGACTCAGAAAACTGAAACTTGCCAGGCTTTAGTGTTTAGAGGATAAACAATTTCACATCTTCTGACAGGTATCATCAATCTTTTTAACTGATTTACACCCACCAGTGCTTGTTTAAGCTTGTACTCTGTACTTCTTGACATATGAGATAAGAAAAACCTTTTGACACTGCCCAAGAAGTTCAGTTCCCATCCAAGATGATGCCCCCAGAAAGTCAGGAGAACCCAAACAGAGAGCTGGAGAACATCCTCACATCCACCAGAACAATACCTCTCTTCCTCACTAGCATGCACTTCTAACATTCTCTGAATAACAAAAGCAAGTAGGCTTCTTGAAGATCTCTCAAAGGAGAGTGGAAGACCAGAGTTTAAATTCAAGAAGCAATCCCTAGGAATCTGTTCATGTACGACTATTGCAAAACAAAGTGGAGAAATCAGTTTGAAAATCATGATGAAACTAGACCAATTCAATGGTGAATTGTTTTGATTGGGTGATCAAGAATAAAAGGTATTTTGCCTTTGTTTTCATTTGAAAAATCAATGTTTAGCTTTTTCTCATTTGTTGCAGCTTCACAAGATGCCTAAATTGTTTGGTTGTCACTTTATCACTTACATACAGAGCAAATTATCTACATTGCTGGATTATCTTCATTCCCACATGGAATAATTAAAGTAATGCGTACCTTTGAGTATAATGAAATAACAGGTATGTTATTTAGCTTTACAGTATCAAATTTCCAGTGTTGCTAGGTGTCAAGATGCCTTTTCCCTAAAACACATGTTCGTCTTGCAGGAAAACTTATTTCAAATGCCTAGCTCCTCTACAGAGGAACAAACACACAATCTGAGTAATTTCCACTGACATGACTATGCACAGATTTTAGCCACTCAATATTTCATCAGGGCTTTTTGTTCTGGCTTTGAATCTAAGAGCCACAGCTGCATATTTGTTTGCTTGGGTTTTATTCTGGTGCGTGACTGTGAAAGAATCCCAGTCAGTTCCTTTCAGCTGCCTTTCTCCTCACAACCTCCTCTATACTCCCCTGTAGCTGTGTATTCCTGCATCCCCTTCACACATAAGCCTGGAGCAATTGTTTCTGCAAGGGAGGACTCCCTAGGGTACCCTAGGGGGCCCCTTCATAATGCAAGTGACTCCTGAAAGTCATGCAACCTACAAGGCCCAAAGATAAAGACAAAGGTGTCTTGGTCTGGGGCAGACTGGCAATGCAGTTCACCCAAGAAAACTCCTTTGCAGCACTGCAAAGCCCTGTAGTATGAAAAAGAATGAGGTGTCTAATACATACTGAATTTGCTAGTATTGTCTGGACAGGACGAAAGGTGCCTAACCTCTCTGCCTTGGTTTCACTCCAGGACCAGCTCTCCCCAGGGATGCCATCAGCAAAACCTCAACCTGCATCACAAAGGTTGCTGATTTCTTTTTCCCTCTCAGCCAGAATGGGAGGCATATGTGTGACAGATCTAACAATTGCAATCTGGCATGCATTGTCACATTCTTATGCACCACAACCAATAAATCCACATAGATCATCCATGATGAGGTATGTGCTACTATTATTTTTGGTTTGGAGGCAACAGGAAGAACAATTTGGCACTGAATTACCCAGCACTGAAGGTGGGATCTCTGTCAAAGTCATGACCAGAACCTGGGAGGAACTGGCAGCCCCAGCTGTCAAACCACAGAGCCCTTTGGGACTCATAGCCCTCCTCAGATATAGGATGAATGGTGGCTGTACAGCTGTCCACTGCTTTGTGGACACATTTTTAGTATCTACGGCTCAGTTGTTGTTTCTATTATGAAGAATGAGGAATTTATGGCCTCATTATTGGTAGTCAAATGAAGCACAGACCTAAGAAAAAAAATCTAGCTGGGATGTGGCATATGAATCAATATTAATGCAATGAGCCAGAGAATTAAAGAAACAAGGCAGCAGAAAATGTGAAAGAATGTAAGAAAAAATGATTTATCATTTTTTAATATAGATCATCAGCACTCTTCATTATAGTCACCTGAAGGTTTGGATATCTTGGAAACATGGGTAAAATCCTTCAAAAATGCTACAGTGAAAAATCACCACAATAAGAATGTACTTGTTGGCATCAAGAAAAAAAAAAAAAAATCACCTGAAATGAAATCCTTGTTGCCTTTCCTTTCATTTAAGAACTATTTAATTAAAAACTGCTTCCTCATAAATAATCTAAGTGCTAGCATTCCCACTCCTAAGACTGGGAATGAGGTCCTCTGTTGGCTATAAGATAAATACGAAGTGTACAGAAACAATAAAATTTTCCCCATGCTGCTTTGGCTGTCAGTCTTTACTTGAGACAAGAACAAAGCTCTTTGGGGTAGTTAACTTGAGTAAATTTTCCTAATTCTGTTTAGTCCAACACAGTTAGATGATAAGGCAGATATGCTAGATTGTAGAGAAAAGCTCCCTGATTTTGAACTTGTATTTGATTGTGCGGGGTTTTTATAAGGGAAAAAAACCCATTACTAATGACGCTATTTTTTTTTAAGCCTCAATGATTATTTCCTTGAAGCAGAGAGATACTATCTACAGGCCTCTTCCATTCAAGCATATCAAATCAACATACAATATGGAAAAATATAGAAATACTTAGAGACCTGATGAAAAACTGAAGACTTGGGATTTCTTTTATCCTTAATCAAGGTCTGAGGAGGTACACAAGGATAGCCTTCCAATGCATGGTTACAATTTTTATTGCATGCCTTTGCCAAACAGGAACAAAATGTTCCATGACAAAAGTGCATCAAGAAAGACTAAAGTAAAAACTTTGTTATAGATCATAAGGAATAGATCCTCAGGAACTTTGGAATAGGTCTTGCTTCCATGAACACTGCAATTGCTCATAGAAGACTCAGAAATCTCCACTTCCGGAGTTCTTGAAGCCACATGAGGAAAAATGTCTCTTGGAAAAGATACAGGTATAGTTGATACATATTTAGGATAGGGAAGAATCTCCCAGGTGTTCCTTCACCCCTAACCTTCCATAATAACAAAAAAGTAGACCGAGGAGTGATCTTATAGGAAACACCTTAGTTCTTCAAATATTGATTTATGTCTATTCAGAATGGAAGGAAGCCCAGAGCTCAACAAATACATATCATAGCTCAATGAAATACATATATTTCTGTACATTAGCAGGTCACTTTTCAGCCTGCAGAATGAAGGTAGGTTTAGCTGGGTGAGAAGAACACCAGTGCTCTACTACACAGTGGGTTATTCTACTAGGTCACACATTGTTTAATAGCATTATTTACATACAATTTATTTCAGTGGGAAATTTCCCTTTATTGCTTCTGAAAAACTTTTATTAGTGGAAGTGTTAATTGTATGACATAGTAACACAAAGTCTTGTATAATTTTTTACTTTCTGTTGGTGCAAGATTATTACAGGCCCCCAACATTTGCATGGGTTATGAAATCAACACTACAGTGAAATATACCTCTGAATTTGTTCTCAACAAGCATTCCAGCATAACAGCTTCCAAATATTTTTTGATTTACAACCCGATTAGCTAACCTTAAACCTGACAAGCTACAAAGAAGCAAAACTAAATCAACCCAAACATCACACTCAAATTGTAAACAACATCTGCAGAAATCTGGTTTTACTGTTCACTAAGCTCTCACTGAGATGATCTTACAGCCCAGCTAGAGCTGTTTTGAACTTGCACTGATGTGGACTGCCTCCTCTTTATCTCCAAACACTTCTCCTCCTGGAAAACGGGTTTTAAAAATGAAATACAAAAGCCTACCTACACATGAAGAGAAGGGCATGGGAGGGTGGTGAGCCCATATATTCCTTGTCAAGAAGTTTGCTTTCACCTTAGGTGAACAGGCTTTGGGTGCTGATGGCCCCAGTTTTGCTTGTATTTCAAAGGCACTAGCTGGCCTTTGGAAGAGGGCTGTTGGAACAGCAGAGGACTTTGGCACAGAAGACAAGCTGTCCAAAACTACCCCTCAATGAGCACAAAGCAAGACAGAGCTAACTTTCCTTCCTGAGCATTAACACCTGACATGTCATTCCAATTTGTATTAGATTACCTAGCAACAGTGAAACTGATTCCTTTTGTGTCTGTGCAACAGCAGCCATTTCTCTACAGAACCTTTCTCCAAGGCACTCAGCAACATACATATCCCAGGCCTTTAAACAGATCACAGGCCATGCTCAGAAAATCTTGATGGTCACCAAGACACTGGCAAGAATCTTCTGTGAAGTTTTTTGGTGCTCAGAAATCATGCGTCATGAAAAATACTAGTGATATCCAGGTGAAGTATTTGGAGCAGTCTTACCAGCAGACCCACTCTAGCACTTCTTCTGTGCACCTCTAAGAAATCATAAGGAAAAGAAAAGCAGTCATTTTCCATTGTTATAGATTTCTGGATTATGCTCAATTAGATCTTTTGGACACTGCTTAAGGAACAGTTCACCTTTGGAGATGGTAGGAAGCATAACAGGCTGTTTGGCAGAATATCCTGGTCAAAACATCTTCAGATCAAAGATGCAGAATTGCCTTCCAACAACACCCTTCTTTCCCAAAGTACAGTTGCTAAGGCAGTGAATCTTTACATACTGAAAATCCTTTTCAAATGCAGATCTAAAAATTACTACAGTGGAGCAAATGACACTCATATATAGAAAGGAAACATGTCAAATTCTGTTCCAGCAGCATCACTCACAAGCTATAGGATTAGCTGCACAAATTGACTGTCTTGCCTCTACATGATAAACCCCTACTGCCATTTACAGACACCTCCTCCTCCCTGCCACATGATGCCTCATCTGCTGGAGATTCCTCCTGTTACCTCTCTCCTGCCAGCTTTCCTTGAAATTGCTGCTATGGCAAGCAGGAAAATGCCACATACTCAAACCTATCTGCAACATGTCAGCTAGATCAGCCATCCCAAAAGTGGCCACACTACAAACTCTGGCAGTTTTGCTACAGCAGATTTGGGAATGGATACATTAATTCTGAAATTTGTCAGGACACAACAATGGGGTTTTGCTCAAATACTGGAAGCACCTCTACTTCCATTCTTCAGGGCTCTGAACAATGCAGAGTTTCTCTTCATCCAGGATGCTGCACGTAATATTTTTATAAATTAATTCTGCTTCTCCTACTTCTTCTGAGTATTTTATATATATCCCTTAGCATTTTTCTGATGGGCCTCCTCTGCTTAATTACTAACTTCCTCCTTTATAAAGAGTTTCACCTATCACAATCAATTGAGTCGCTCTTGACCATCTGTCTCATCTATCCTTACTTTTTCCAACAACATGGCATCCTGTGATGTTGTCATTTTTATGTTAGGATTAAAAAGCATTAGTACATGTGAAATTCAAGTATTTTAGGATGACATTCATTTATTTTCAGTCTAGTTTCCTCTTTTATCAAAAATTCAGTCATGGCTGTTTCTTAGCAACAGATTTATCAGAGCAGATTTGCATAAAAATCAAATACTCTCAAAAAGGAACTGCTAAAGCACAGCCTTATTCCTGACCATAATTAAAAGCAAATACTATAAAACAGAAGAAAATTGTTTTGTAATTCCACACAAAATCTAATGAACACATGTAGAATATTGGTACCAATTGAAGTAGATGGCCTTATAAACTTTCCTAACTAATGCATCTCTGAACTGATCTCCAAAAAATCATCTTCTCTCCTTTAGAGATCAACAGGAAAAAACAAAACCAAAAGCACAAACCATGCACAGCCACAATCATCTCTTGCACTGGACTAGATTAAAAATTGCCATCGGCAATGGTCACACACAAAAAGGTCTCGAAGGACCAAGCTGCAAAGAGCAGACGTGTGTGAAAAATGCCCACAATCAATTCAACCACAGCAGTACCAGGTAATCAATAATTGGACTTCAGTGCAGGAGCATAATTGGTATTTCATTCTGTGGAGTCACCAGAGATCTATACCATATCTCTCTGTCTGTCTATCTATCTATCTATCTATCTATCTATCTATCTATCTATCTATCTATCTAGTCTATCTATTGCCACATTAATACCATAATTTCAGTAAACTCCAAGTCCTTAATTTTCAGTCTTTAGAAAGAATTCATTTTCCCCCAAAGATTTTTCTACACCTTATTTCTCTTTGCCAGATGAGCTTTTCCTTTTTCTTCCTTTTAAAATCCAATATAATCCAATATAATGGCCACTAAACTCCAACTAGCGAGTTCATCACAAATGTAAAGAAAAGCAAATTCAGAGATAGAGTGAAAGAGTCAAACCAAACACAAAGCACGAAATTCTTTGAACAGATAAAGTGTAATAACAATACCAATTCCCTTTTGCTTAATATCAACCAGGAGTAAGTTATAATATTGACAGTGGTTTAAAATTCCTATGAATGACAGCGGAATTAGGACTGCTGTCTTTTTATTAAGAATGATGACAACCTTTTTGGCAAATGCAGTCTTCTCCTGCTGTGGCACTTAGTTGTGACACGTAGTTATGTCACTGAAAGGTAGCATCTATAATATATGGCTGCACATGAATTATGTTAGGAATGGGTTAAAGTAATTAATCTGTATTATTCCCATGAGACAATGCCAAAAAGATAATTGCCCATATTTGTACTACTACATTGTAAAAAATGTCAGTTTTATGTCTTCCTAATGTTTAACTGAAAATCTATAATATCCATTTCTATTTCTTACTGAAAAATTAATGTAGGAACCAAACCCTGAAATTCCCACTCTGGTCATGCTCAGACAAAACTCCCACTGAAACCAGTGGGAGTATTGCCAGGGAGAGGATTAAAGACAGTGTGATTTGTTGCATGTTACCAGACATGTAAAAGCTACAGAGCTAGATTTTCTTTATGATGCTTCTGGGACTATTAAAATTAGGAAGATATTGGTCTTTCACCTTTCAGTCATGTAGTCGTGTGCTTGTGGGGAAGGGAAATATGCAAGGCAGACAAGCCGTCTTGCTGAAGGGTGCTTAATGCGGGCTGGAAGCCAGAAGAAGTGAATCCCTCCTGCAGTATATCCCTTCCCTTCTCCTTTATAAGGCCCAATTAGAGGCAGGAAATAGCAAGGCAGCAAGCCTGGATCCCTAGCAAACAGCACTAGCTGGATGGAATGCAGCAAGCTCATCATTACAAAAAAATACTGAAGCCATCCACAATAGTCATGCCATTCCAGCACCTGGAGCATGCCTGGGCATATGACCCATTGGGAGGCTTAAAGTGGGCCCCATGCCACAGAGATAACTCTAAAGGTAGATGGCAGGAAGTAGTCAAGACATAACAGCTTCACTGAGCTTCTGCCGGGGGCAGGTGGACCACACCAGCAACCAGAAGGACCTGCTGTCTTCTAGGCGGGTTCTTGGCTCTGCAGGAAGGGGATGCTGCACTTTCTTGGGGTTCTCAGGTTTTACTGGCCTCCGCTGGGAAATGTTAACTTAAATGGATACAGAAACTCCAAACTTTTTAAAGAAAGAAACTTCAAACTTTTTAAAAAGTTTACAAAACCTTTGTGGTTTGTCAGCTGAACATTTGGGATGGTTTTGTTTGCCAGTAGTTTCCAGAGGCATTAGAATCTGGTTTGTTAAAGGAGTTACAACATTTCTTAGTTTACCAACCAATTTCTCTCTGTTTTCATGATGCGACACCAATACCCAAGGAATACAGGTATGACAATCTGAAACAGTTAAGTTATCTAATCAGTCTGCAAAAATGAAGGAAAAGTAAGTACTGAGCTACTCGCTCAATTTTTCAATTTTCAATTTTTGTGAGAAAAAAACATGCCACTATAGATTCATTTTTTAAATGAAATCTCATTTTTAAGAGCATGATTACAACAAGTAATAATGCATAACTGCAGTGATGCCAAAAATCTCAGATGAATAAACACCTCTGATTTGTTTTATAGTGGAATACAGTGCTGTGGTCTATCCAGGGTCAAAGCCAGAGCGGAAGTGTAACCAGACAAGCATAGGCACAGACCCTTTACATCCTGTAACATGTAGGTGGAAAACCTCATGAATGCAGAGTTAAACTTACATTTCTACTCTGCATTAAACAAATAATTCTCATAGTAGCCTGATTAATGGCACCTGAAGTGAAACCTGCATGTTTCGAAAAAACCGTTTTCGGAATTTCCACTCCCCTCTTAGAGACAATCAAATTCTTTGTGATTTGGTTGATTACAGGGTAACAGTCTCTCTGCCATTAATCTTCAACATCTCTTTTTCCTTTGCCAAAGGTTGCCCTTTCCTGGCATGGGTGGCTGTCCCCTGGCAATCACTGATCAAACTGCTATCATGTGGGCCATCTACCTATCACTAGTGGTTACAGCTGCTCTCACCATGTTCAGACCAGAACCCAGGAGCAAAAAATATTAGAGCCTTGCAGTTAGGAACAACTAACTAATTCCAGAAGCCATACCACCACCTCCTAATGACAGGTAACAACTTCACCTGGGTACCAGGGGAGTTGAGTTCAACAGCAACAGGGTTATATATACATTTGTATTCCATCAAAGTGTGAAGTTGAAGCAAGCAATGGAAACTTGGCATCTTCATTAGAAAGAAAAAGCATGATAAATCTTTGCCTTCCTCTTGAAAAGGCATGTGGCTCTTCATGCTTTTTTTGAGACATTGATAAAGTCTCATAACATGTGTTTCTTTACCTGGAAAGAGACTATGCCAACTCCCAAGGGAAAAACAGTGCCAACATATGGGAAAATGTAACTTGCTATACCACACAGAAAGTAGAAGGTTGGTCTTAGTATGTTCTGCTTCAAAAACTGTACCTCAAATACTTGGAGAAAGCGAATGCTCAGGCAAATCACTGCCAACTTACCTGATTTTGATTCATACTCTCATAAGCAAACAAATGCAGAGTTGATGATTTGGGTTGTATTTTAAAAACATTTAATGTATTTGAAAATGATACACCTAAGCAGCTAGTAATAACACAGTTGTGTTCAGAAACCTTCACAAACGCTATCAGAGACTATCTACCAATGGGCTACTTGGTACCCAGAAGACAGACTTCACCAGGCAGACAGTTACATTACAACATACAGGTAGTATCTCAGATTACCAAAAAATTACCAAAAAATTACTTTTGGCTCATAGAAGATAAAACTAAGAGAGAAACTGACTTCCTAGACTGTCTAACCCCCTGACATAAATGGGAAATGTCAATGAGTAGTGCTTACCAGGAGGAAGCCAACACTGATATTCTTTCATAATTTTGACTTCTGTCTCGTATTTACAGGAACACACAGAATTTTGAATCTGAATGAAAATGGGAGTATTACATAAATGTTTTCTTCTAAAAAGCATAGACTTACCAAGATTTCACATTTTGTTCTAATTCTTATAGTTAATCTCTACAGGTACATAGAGTCCTCTGATTTTTCCTAGAATTTTTAAGACATCTAACAGAAGTGAAGCAACTTTTTATGACTGTGCAATGACTACACAGAACAAAGTGTACCAGGAATCTCTGATACGGCTAGCCCTATTGACCTTCTCTCTGAGACATTTGACGATGAAAAGTGTGAGCTAATTTATAAGCTCTGACCTCAGCATCATGCTAGCTCTCATAAGGAAACATTAAAATTTATTGCACGGCCTGCATCTTTAGGAAAAGAAAGGCAGATTCTGGTTTAGGCAGTGGGGTCTATGCTGGTATGTCTCCTGGAGTAAAGGCATCATAAATACTCAGCAAGGGTTGAGAAAAAAATGAAAGAAACCTTACCCAGCCCTCAGACAAAGGTTTATATAAACCTAACTGTTTTCTTGGATCTTGTTCCCTGAGGCAGGGATGACGCATCCATTCCTGAGCCATCATGTACTTCAATGCTGTAGACACGAATTTTGCTAAAACCCTTCAAGGGGAAAAACATGGTGACTCTTCAGTGGAACACACTAGTCATCAAGAAACTTCACAGCCAATTGCCCATCTGGAGTTTCATCACCTTCTGCTCTCTGACTTCTAGTATACAACATGAGCTATACAGAGTTATTAAGGAACTGCAATCGGTGGTTGTGGTGGTGCATCCCTCCCTCCCCTAGGCCACACTATCACTGATGTGTGGTTCCCAACATACACTTGCATATTTTCTTCTGCACATCAGCTATCTTGGGAAGGTGTTGTGGCTAGAACAGCCAGTTAAAATACTTTCCTCCTTCTGAACATGTAAATAGCACAGCACTTCTAAGTGGCAAGAGTAAATGCAGGTATAAAAGGCACTTTCACATTCATATTCTAACTTATCATGAGAGGCTAGTTGGGATTTTACTGATTACAGTCACAATGTATTAAGGAAATAGATCAGAAGTTTGCTACAATAACACCTGACGACACAATAAGGGCATCAGAAAATGGCATTGTGTGAATAAAATGTGAATTTGAAAACTACAGTAGAAAAACATAAATGAACAGGTAGTCTTTAAATTAAATTTTTAAATTACCAGACCAAAAAATCAAAATAATTTGTCATTTGTCTTTCTAATACACCTTTCTACTCTCTTTACTCACACTTATTTTTGAAAACTGTAGAGTGTATTTGCTTTTAATAGGTAAAAACATACTGCTGAAAGGTCTTTCAGTATAATTTAAAGACAATATATGTATCATCAAACAGTATTTTGTGACTTTTTGCAACCTTCTCATGAAACTACAATACACAAAGAATTGTATATATTTTGCATATTATGTGCTCTGTATTTTTGCTTTAGAGCCTGATCACTAACAGAATAAAGGAAGAAACATCAATTACTCAAGCTGAAAAGTGATCATTGACTTAATTTTAGTTTTAAAATAGTAACAGAATTATAAACTAACCTATGAAATTAACCTTTTATTCTTGAAGTATTTTAATGATCAAAGTAGATGGAAGTTACAGTATCTCAAGGTACAAATATTCAATACATGTTTTATCTTTTTTCTTCTCATTTAAAAGAATAAAATCAAGACTTCTACAACAACACTTTTAAGTTGCAATTCATGTTCATTAAAAATAAACCCTTGTTTGCAGTTTTACACTAATTTGGATTATCAAGAATATTAAGACTTTTTTATTTCTTACAGTGTTGACTTCTTAATTTCCCAGGCAGTGTAAATGGCTATTTTCACTTTTGCCTTTATTCAGCTTCATTTTTGATTCTTCACCCTAGATAATAACTTCTTGGTCTACTGAGTCTGATAACCTTCTATAAGCGTATTTCAATGGCAAGCTTGCTACTACACAAAAAAATATCAAACACATCACAATCTCAGCTTGTTCTTCTACTTGGCATTCTAGAGAATCTAACATTTTATATTGTTTGAATACTTTCTGCAAAATAATTGTATCTACCAGCTTAATCAACATCAGAATTTACCTCTAATGGTTGTCTTATTGAAAGTTCCTCCTAGAAAAAGAATGGACCTTTATATTGAGGCTGTTTCTTCTAGATACTGAGGATACATCAAATTAGTTCCAAAAGCATATTTTATGTGGATGATGATAAAAAAGCATATGTGTAGAATACACTACATAACATCACAATTGTTGAAATAGGTGAAAATTTCAAAATTGCCTATGTGTATACAAAGCAGACTTGGTACAATACTCAGAGATCTGGTAAGATCCCAGAGGAGAAAAACATGACAAAACATTTCAGAAGCAAGCAAATGAATATGTAATCTGCTGTAGTCCAAATACAGCAATCACATTAATGGGAAAATACGATGTGCCCTGGTGAAAAGCAAAGAAAGATAAAAAACTTGGACATAACCTGTGATACAACCATTTCAAGAATCCTTTGTATTGTTTCATTAAATCTGTCAAGAAATCCAGATATAAATTCGGGCCAACAAACAGAAGTCCCAAAGCAAAACATACCCTTCAAATCACAGCACCGATGTTTCCTCAAAATAGTTTGGAAAATCACCACATCGTACTTGAGTATTTAACCAAACAACTTTTTTTGTGTTAAGTTCTGAGTAGATGAAGTATGGCCTAACACAAAATTTTGTGTCATATAGGCAACAGCTGAACATGTAGTAATTTGACCTGAATATACACACATTTGTTTGAATGTATATGTTAAAGATAAACACATTTAAATTAATTAAGTTAAATAGAAATAAAACCACTGCAAACAGTTGGGGGGGGGGGGGGNNNNAACCATTAATGATGCTATAAAAATATAATTAAGGATTGAATCCCACTATTTATCACAACACAAAGACAACAATAGCATTTTTATAACAACAGGTAACAAGTGAAGAACTCAAAAATTGACATATTTTTCAATGCACTGCACTATTACTAATGAAATACAAGATGTGATCAATTTACAGGTAGTGAAAGACACAAGGATATGAAATTATAGAACTTTATTGGCCTGTTAAAAGTAAGTTCATCTAATACATTTTTATATGTTTTCCAAACTGTTATGGTAGCATTTGGGAATAAAAACAATGGTTGCCTGTTACTCACAAGAAACATGAAACAGTTTCAACATGAAGAATTAGAGGGAAGAGGGGGAGAAAAGACTCACAGCTTGCTGATGAATCACAGCAAGCAATTTTTAAACCATGGAATCACAGAATGGGTCAGGTTGAAAGGGACCACAGTGGGTTATCTGGTCCAACCTCCCTGCTTAAGCCAGGTTATCCCAGAGCACACGGCACAGGACTGTGCCCAGATGGTTCTTGAATGTCTCCAGTGAGGGAGACTCCACAACCTCTCTGGGCAACCTCTGTCAGTGCTTGGCCACGTGCGCAGCAAAGAAGTTCTCCCTCACGTTCAGGTGGAACTTCCTGTGCATCAGTTTGTGCCCATTGCCTCGTGTCCCGCTACTCGGCTTTCATGATGTGATGCAATGACAGAAGGCAATTTTGTGCTATAATATAGAATATTACATTTTTTCATGTGTGAAAAAAATATTTTAGGAAAGAATGTTAAAGGTCTATACTTTGATTTCCACTGAATGACTCTTCCTGTTTTTAAACTGAACCTGAAATATAAAAAAAGACTCAGGAACAGAGAGCTCTGAATTGCAGAGAAAGATATTTGAAGTGTATTTGTTAAAGACTCTGGTCTTGAGTCTGTGCAGTGGTGTTGCAGCCCATTTATACTCCCACACTAGTAAAGTCAGTAATACCTATGAAATAGCTGTGTTAAAAAAAAAAAACTCTCAGGAAAAATCAGGATTTCTTTTCTGTTTGGTGGACATGCCTGACAAGGGAGCCCTACTCTGCTTACGTCAAAGAAAAACCAAAACTATCATAAGAAAACCATGACTTTACCCTTTACTTGCTTGAATATCAGTTAGTTCCCTGAAATTCTATATTGTTGTTCTTGCAATTCCAGCTGAGGAACAAAGTAACAGTGAAAATATGTATGCAAGAAGACAAGTTTCCTCCTATATTAAGACATAATCTGCTTATTAACCCTGCTGTGACTTGCTGCCTCTAGATGCTGTGGGGGAATGGTCCTCTTCAAAATGAAAGCAGTTTGGCTCTGTGCTGGCTACAACTCTGCTCCAGGCCCGAACACGTGCTTATCCAACACACTCCTTGCAGCTGCAAAAATATAGCTAGTCATGGAAGGTTGCTATTAAAATTAGAAGGATATAGCATGTCCCTATCAAAACAATGCACACTCCAGTGTGGGCTCGTCCAATGTGTTGCTTTTTTTTTGCATGAAAGTAAGTCAGCCAGTTAATCGTGAGGCTGATTAAAAGACAATATGATGTTCTGCAAGTTCCACATACATGCTTGTGGAAATGAACAGCTATATTTATTTCCAATCAATGCATCATTTCCTATCTTCAGAGCAGATTTAGTTTGTATGAACAAAAGAAAAACAGCAAATGGAAGCCAGCTTCGAAAGTTTGTGGATACACATTCCTGAGGAAGTGGGACAATGAAATGGGCTGTGACACGTGAAATACACAGCACCAGCATTCTCTGTGCACCCTATGACGTTGCATTCATACTCAATACTTCTAACCACCCACAACTCTTGCTCTGGAGATCAGATAACAAAAATCTCACACAACATGGACCTACTTATAATCTGGAATACTTTATACCATCACATAATGATGGCAAAGTCCTTCAAAAGGATATTCAAAGACCCTACACATTTGTGCCCTAAGAAGAAGAGAGCTTACCACAACTCAAAAAGTAGGACATTTGAGCTCTCTGAAGAACAGAAGACAGAACCACCGAAAAGTGGAAGAAAGAGAAGAAGCCAGAGAGAATGATGGAGAAGAAGAAAATAATAAAAACCTTTACATAAGCTTTTGGGGTTTTCTTTAGAAAAAAACATGAACAAAACACTTAGCTGCTCAGTCCACTAATAACTTTTGAATTATTTTAAATAAAAAATATTATTATTATTATTAATAATAATTATTAACTGGAAAAACTGGCTGAATTAAAAAGAGGTTAGAAGGGATGATTTTTTTTAATCTGTTGGATAACAGATTCGAACTTTACAAACCATTTGCAAGTTTTTAAGCATTAAAATAGATGCAAATGAAGTGATGGTCTTCATGGTGATGATTAATTGTCAACTTAACATGGACAGCTGGGTAAAAGGATTGGCAAACTTTATATGAAGGCTGCTGTTTAAAGAGCCACTTGGAAGTGTACGGGTCATTTTCATATGGCAAAATTCCATATGTTTTATAGTTTTTGAAAAACCAGGCATAGGAATTGGCTTTCCTAGGAAAAAAATTATTTTTAGTGCTTCTGCCTACAGTCAAAAAAGAAAAAGCAATCCGCACAAGAACTATTTGAAGTAAAATTATTTTCAACTAGCTGTCCACAGGTTTTCTCAGTCTGCTGTTCCCAAGGATCTTGATCTGGCTCCCACTGAAATGCATGTTTTTCTTCACTGCTGCCTGTGAGAGATCCAGCTGGTAGACAAAGGCAGTGGAAAGGATGAAGACTGCCTTTCACAGGTTAGGATACTCAAGACACACATTGCCATGAAAATGTCTCATAGCAGCCTCAGTCAGCCCTGGCTGTGAGTCTCCAGGACTCCCATTAAAAAAGAGATGGTCCCTAGAGAGCTTTCTTCAGGAACAGACATTTTGCAACTGCTCCCACCTCACTTTTCATGACAGGCAGCTGCAGCAAGCACAGCTCTGACCTCTGCCTGGGAACAATGCACTTCTTTGCAACATAGACCTGGCCACTGGTCAAACTTCCATCACATTCAACAGAAACAGGTTTATTTAACAGACTGGATGACATAACTTGCCTCACACCAAAACACCCCCAGCAGTGCTTCCTTTCCAGGCCCCCAACTAATCTGCCCATCAAACCTCTCAACAGCTTATCTCAACATGTCTATGACCATATGAAATGTCTACCTAAAATAAATTCTAGTACAAATAAGCCCTTTCTAGCAGAACCTTAGAAATATGCTTTTATTTTAGTTTCATGTCTGGCACAGCAAAAAGAAAAAATAGCAACTCTGCCTTTAGACATTTCATAGCCTTTTTTATTGCTCAGTAAAACAATATAAAAGCTTTTTAATGTCAAATCCTGGATGTTCATCAACTTTTACCATGTTAATGGTTCCTGTATGATTTTTAGTTTCAGTCTCACTTTATTTTAAGGAGGTCAAGAATTTGTAATTAAGTGAGCCCTTTGTAAACCAACACCATTTGGGCAGATCAGAATCTCTACAGTTACAAGCAACGTCACTTACAAACAAGCTGAAAGACAGAAGCTAGTGAGTATCATAATTTCCATGTTAAAAGTTTAGCTCCCTTAGTTTTAAGAGGCTCTGTCCACATACTGAAAATAAACCATTTTAGGAACATGTAGTCTTTTTCCATCAAGCATTAAACATCTGTGCTAAGACATTATTAGTAACAAATCACGTGCTGTAATCCATAATGTTCTGTGAATATCTGCATCAAGTAATAATGTACTGAGTGTCTAATATAATGTAGTACAAAATATGTAAGAAGGATATTCTACAATACAGATATAAAAATATATATATATATATTTCAGTGGTGCATAGATCAGTTGTTGTTTATTGAAGTACCCCCATGATTACATAAAATCCAAAATACTGTGTCAGTACATTCTGAAACATTTGAAGGTCAAACCTACCCCTATCTGATAAAGATGAACTGCAAAGTGCTACAAAATAAATTACAAAAAAATATGTAAAATCCCCAATCAATAACTGTGCATATTTATGCATATAAATATTATGAATCAGAAAGAACCATCTTTTAAAATTAAATATTTCAAAAGTCAACTGCCAAATTCCAGCTTTGCAAGTTTGCTTTTTCCCTGCCAAAAGAAAAGGGTTCAGATTCTCACTTCATTAATTTGGCAATAAATTGTGAACACATAACTGAAATATGCTGACTTAGTCCCAGCAAAACTTCAAACTGGAATTTGGGCTACTTGGTCAAGCTCTGCTCATGATCCAATGTGTCTGATGTAAGTCCACTGACTTTAGTTCAAATATTGCCGCTAGATGATTGTCTACTTAGATTTAGAATCACCTCTACGACATCAGATATTATTTCAACAGAAGGACAGAGTCATGGATAAGCAAGAAGTCTGAGAAGAAAATAATTAAAAGGAAGTTAAAAGTGAATCAGTAATCAGAAGAGAAACTGAAGATCTCTGGAAAATAAGACCATGTCTTATAACACACAAACTTAGGGAGGAAAAAAGGCAGACATTCCTAATACTCTTTCTCAGGAACAGCAGAGCACTTGATGACATCTAACTTCAAACAGGAACTATGATGGATATCCTTAATTGCTGCCATCCCTCCCCAAATCACCACAGTATGTGCGGGGCGACAAAGACAACACGATTCCTAGGTCATCAGTAGACTTCCAGCTCTGTCCTCTTCTTTAATGTGGGGACCAGAATACATCTTTGGGACAGATTTTAGCAACTGCATCTCCCCTTCCCTAACTAGTGGAAAGGGAAAGGAAGTACCTCCCTACACAGGCGTAGAAGAATGCAAATGTGGACACATTTCTTTACTAATAAGGATATTTCTGAAACTTGAGCACAGCAGGAATAAAGAACTTGGACGTAAGAGATTCAAGAGAAAACAAGAAAAAAGTTGAAGCATGAAGAGTCTTAGAAGGCAAAAAGCAAGTAAATACACAGAAATAGAATGAAAGAGTCAAGACAGTACTGTAGAAAGAGAAGGATGGTGTATGGCCTTAGAAGACTGCAGTAAAAAAAAAAGGCAATAGTGATACAATGGAAGAGTGAAAATAGCTGAAATTAAAAACAGGTAACAATGAAAAGCAAATACATTAGGGACAAAATAATATGATCTCTTCTTTTTTACTAAACATAATTGTAAGGAATTAAATTCAAATCATATCTCAAAAATTTAACTGGAATACACAGAAACATAAGCATCTAGCTCAGTCTTTCACTACTAGTCTTTGTAGCTAACTCCCAGTTAAAAAAACCCCCCAAAACTTCATGCTTCTTACAATTCTCTAAATGGAAAAGATCAAAGTAGACCCCCAGGATTTGATACATAAATCAAATGAAAATTAATTTCCAGTACTATATCTAAATGAAGCCCTGGTCTTGAAATATGCTCATGGCTTCATTTAGCTTTACTTGTTACAGTAGACTCTTCTCTGCAGTATAGTGAAGCACGTTCTGAAGCATACTTCACAGTTAAATATGGACAGTTAAACAAGCCTCTAAGCCTACATCTGAAGGACCAGCCACATACTGTTGTTATTCTTGCTCTTGGCTCAGAATCAGCAATCTGGCCTACTACGGATTTGTATGCTTATTCAAACTTAGGGACTATCTTGAATAAGCACAACCTAACTGAATGTCTAAGTGATGGCACTGGTTCAAAACCCAAACACACCGAACAGTATTGCCACCTTTCTGTATATAGCTTAGACTCCCCATCTTCCTGGTAAAGTCAGTGGAACTACATAAGTAATAAGAGTTGCAGGGCCAGCTCTGCAATTTACTGCTTTGGGAGTTAAGACCATATCCTGCAAATATACAAGAACTTAACTTTAAGGATGTGAGCATTCCCACTGAAATCAGGGAGCGTGCACACACAGTCAAACCAAGCATTGTAGAAATTTTGCAGAGGCGTTAATTCAATTAAATAAAAGCAGCTTTGCAGTTCACCTTTGATAAATATTATTTTAAAAAACATCTTTCCAGTTAAGTTCGAACAGAAAAAAAATTGACAGAGGAAACAATATAATTTCATTTCAATGTCATTTTGGAAGACACAATGAGGACAAGGCAATAGGAGAGAGTGTGGTAGCTTATTTCTGGACTTTCTTGAGTTTTTTTAGCTGCCTCAGGGCTTCACTTTTCCCTGTTCTTGGAAAAACAGCTACTGATTTGAATGTACTTCTATAGTTCTCCAAACATAACCAATGTTTAAAAGAGAAATCCAAGGGAGGTGGCACTTCACTGGGCAAGAACACTGTCCACTCCCTACAGTGCAGCACACAGATTCCACAAGCTCAACAGCCCCTCTCTCATCTTTTCCTTATTTCATTTACCCATCCAGTGGGATCTTATGAAATAAAACAAAACCTAAAAGAAACAAAATAAAATGTGAGAAATCATGCTTAAAAAAAGAAAATAAGTCAAAGAAAAATCAATAAAAAAGACCAAACACAAATGAATACTTGACAATCAAACACATACACATAAAAAGCATTGAAAGCATACATAAATTACATAAAAAGGGTACATGAGTTTATGAAAATGATTACATTACCTCTATCTTGTGGCTAAAGAATCTATTTGTTAAATAAAAATGTATAATGTGTCCTATCTATTTGTCTTTAACATATCAACATAGTCAGATTGAGCTGTAATGCAGTACGTCTAGAATTGTCCAACCAGGGACTGTACTATGTATGGGTTAGAAAAACCTCAGCCAGGTGCTCTGCCTTGTGCCAAGGCTTATGGTGAACAGCCCAACGTGCACTATCAAGTTCTCTGTCTTTAGTTTGGTATACCAGTTAAATAAAGGGTACCCCCCTATGCCACAGACTTACTCCAGGTACACCACCAGGATCCTCTCTAACTTTTGTTTCACACCTTAGTTCTGTACACATCATCATTTCTGCCTGCTCTGAACAGGCTGCTGCCCTTAATGGCATTATCTGCTTCTCTAATGGCAGAAAAAAGTGGAGCTGGGGGAAATATTAGTCAATTATCTTGAAATTAATTGTATTTAAATATCAAGAGGAACTTAAAAATCAACAACTTAATATGATGGCACACTGAAATACATAAAAATCCCCAGGATGTGTTCTGCTATGAGATGAAGGAAAAAACTATCCCCCAAACCTTACCTGACTGGCTAAGGATAAGAATTTTTTTAAAAGCTACATCGGGTCCTGTGTGGAATTCAACTAGCTGACTTTATGGCACAAATACTTCCTAGAATAGCATTGCCTTACCCAGTCTGTTGTTATCTGACGCAGTGGAGTTATTATGTACATCACTGTTGACAGCCACCATTACTTGTTCTAATGACATTTGAAAAAAACACATGGGAGAGTTTTACTATTAGTCAGCAAATGTAAACTTCAGTAGTAGTTTTTGTCTGATTCGGCTTTTTAATCTTGTTTAAATAAGTCCTCAATGTTTGTGAAGACTGAAAGCTTATCCATATTCCACAGAAATCTAAACAATTCAGAGCCAAATCGTGATTTGCTTTCAATGAATGGGACTATCAGTTTCAAGAGAAGTTGAATTTCACTGTTAGTAGCAATGACCGATTCATTTGCATTGCGATTTTTTGTTTGTTTCTACCCTGGAAGTAGGTAATCACACATACAAGAAGCTGAACTTGCTAGCTTTGTACAATCCCACATTTCCAAAAGTGTGTGGCAAATGCCTTTTCTTTGAAACCGTTATTAAAGTCTCGTGTAAAGTGTCAAAAAACCCCAAAGGGATCTGCTATTTCACAGACAAAAATAGAGTATCAGTTGAAGAGAGCCTCATTTCAGAACAGTAAGCAATTATCTGAAGGATGTTTAGAAGTTATAGGTTAGAAAAGGAGAAATATCATCAGAGTTTTTAGTAGTCTACAATTAAGTCTACTGCATGGTTGCCTCTTTCCTCTTGAATTTTCTAAGTCATTCAGACCTGTCCTGGAATTTTCTTTAATATGGGAGATTTCATATATTCTTGGCAACTTAAGACAAAGGACATGTACATGTATTTACATAAAAACCTCACACTTATACCACACTTTTAACACCAGAGCAAATCATTGCAAGGGAAAGGTTTTTTTGACTTTTAGATTATTCCTTACCTGGTCTGCTGCGGTCACAGTGAAATCATATTGCTGTGTTTTAAGTCACCTCTGAATTTTAATTAGAGAAGTTGTCAACTAATGAACTAACATTTAGTGTACAGTACACAGGCAAAACACAGGCACAAATCAGATCTGCTTACAACTCCTGCAAACTTCACATGGTAAGTCATGATGGGGGGCAGGGGTGGGGGGAAGGTGGTACAATGATTTTAAGGAAGGCAAACTGATGTGTTTTTGTAAACCACCCGAGGTGCTTAGGGAGATGGTTTAGTGGTGGGCTTGGTAGTGTTAGGTTAATGATTGGACTTGATGATCTTAAAGGTGTTTTTCAACTGAAGTGATTCTATTATTCTATATTCTTAGTTGCATTTGTGTGTATTTTAGTAACCCTGGTAGTCAACAATGGCATCTAAAATAACCATTATGGGAGAAACCTCAGACCTATGACTGAGCAGTCTACAGGAGCCAAGAAGTCCACAAGGGAGTCCTGCAAGTCCTATTGAAGCAGAAAAATTAATCACGATAAAAACATCTTTTAAAGAAAAAAATATTAACAGAAAGGGGTCCAAAAATAATAAAGCAAGGAAAAAGGTGAAAGAAAGAAAAAGGTGAAAAAAAGACAAGAGTCTATGAACTTTAATCACTAAAAGATGGAAGGAAACCAGGTGCAGTATGTAGAAATGAAAAGGGTATAAGAATACAAAATAATTGTGGGGAGTGGGTAGAGGGGGACAATGGAGCAAGGAAACAGAACAAATATAAAGATGCAGAAATTGAACAGAAGTGCTTTAAAAAAACAGATCTTCATTTGTACACTGGATCTCTGACTATTTGGAGACATTGAGCTAATAAGGGCAAAATATTATGGGCAGTAGAAATTTAGAAGATGATTTCTCGTGTCCTAACTGCCAGCTTCCCATTTGGCTTCTCAGGGCTCAAATGAAGTCAGTTAGGCAGGTTGAGGCAAAGTTTGATTTTGGTTTGAGTTGCTGCTGAGGTGCTAGATTCTGAGTTTAATATTAGTTTTAAAAGTACACTGCTGTTATATAAGCTGCCACTCAGACTTGCAGAGGAAAGTACACTACAGAATAAAAACTTAAAAAAGTTAAAATGAAAGTGGAAGACAGAAAAAAACTATTCATCTTCCATGTACAAGGAATGACAGAACTTCATTCATCCTTTAAAGGAACATTATGTATCTGTCTCTCTGAAATGCAAATTTGTCCAAGACAGTAAAGAAAATAATAAGTAGTTTGAAATGTGGCAACTTTATTTCCAATAGCAGCTCTTCATTCAAAAAGCTTTGAAATCAGCACTGTATTAATTATTAGTCTTTAAACAAACATCATAAAGAATTTGGAGTACACTATTTTGGGAACATCAAATTTAAGCCTAACTGCTTAATAGAAAGACTAGTTTGAATTATATTATTAATAAGGATCCAGTTGAGCCATCATTTTTTAAATCCTACTTTCTAGAAGTACCACAGTTGACTATCTCATGAGCTTTGAATGACCTGTATCTCAGATATTGGATGATCTGTACTGTTCTGAGAGTTTACTCTGATTGGGAGCTGGATAAAATGTCATCAACTAACTGTTCCTAGCTTCTCCATTCATTAGAGAGGAAAGTATGAAAGTATAATAGCAAACCCTCTACCTTTATACCTACTGTACTGATTTTGAAAGAAGAGCCTTTAAACGTGATCCTTTTTAAATGTAAAGAAGCCAGATTTTTCCATCTTCAATCAGCACACAACAAAAAATGAGCAGTCAACGGCATCATAACATCATATGCATCATAACATCTAATTGCCATATTTGGGAAAATCACTGTTCTTGGGATAGTCACATATTCATGGACTCAATTTCTACCTATCCCAACAATCTCAATCACACTTCTTCTCACTGGTTATGTTCCCTACAAGCCACCACCTAAGTCATTCGGGAAGGAAAATGTTACATGATGGTCATCTTCTGAACTTTTTCCACAAAGCAAGATGCTAAATTTTGGTTGCCTAAAATCCTTCTTGAGCCAACAGGATTTGAAACACTATATTTCAATAAGTTGTAATAAACTTGAGGTCTGAAGTCAGACTTTCTTGGTCCTTATCAACCTGACCTACACTTTGTCAGAATAAATAAATGTTTCCCATAATGATGACTTAACGAAATACAAAACTAGGTTTTATGAACCCACATCCCACTTGCCGATCATGTCTCTACAGATGAGTTGCATAAATTTGGAGACCATGTATCTAAACCAAATCATTCAAGGGAAAGCACAAGCAAAAGAAGTGCTGAACAACTGAAACTTTCTATGATGTTAAGTCTCATTCCATATTCTCTCTTCATCAAGTGCATAAGGTTTATTCTAATATTGCATAAGGTCTGCATAAGGTTTCTTCAGAATATTGTTTGTGGCCTTGATCTAAACAAGGCATTTTGAATAGAAAATCAATGTACATTTTACTTTTCCTAGTGTGGAGTAAATTGAGCATACATGGCATGTATCTCTTTATTCTTTTTAAATGAACTGTGATTTATATGGAGAAAGTTCAGGCTGATGACTGGATGGCAGGAAGGCAAAGGTAAGATGCAGTTGCATAACAAAAAAAGGTAGTCTTATCAAATTTGTCAGTTTCTCGTTTCAGGAAGGAAAGAAAATGAAACAATTAATTCCTAGTTTTATTTGCTTCTTGGATCTGAGCCATTGCTTCAAAGAGCAGTGCTGGCTAATGCTTTGGCAAAATCAGGACAAAATGTCACCTAATTTTTATTGGAAAACAAGAAGAGGCTCCTGGATAGCTTCTGCAGAATTTTTGTTGCACAAGGAAGAATAATGTCTTGTCTTATAGGCCAATGCCGACACAGTAGCAGAAGATAAATTCTCTGAAGAAATACATACCTTTTCTTAGGATTTTGCAGATTTTACATGCACTAGCCTCAATACTGCCTCAAAAAGCCTCAAGCCTTTTGTTTCAGAGCACAAAAACATAAACATTCACTTCAATTTTTTTCTTTCATCTACAAATTGTTTTTACCTCATGATGTACTAATATCTTAAATTAATTAAGAGTTCTAATGACAAGCATAAATATTAATTTTTTTTACCCAAAGATAAAAGCATGACAAACAAATCAACTTACTTGAGGCCAAGGATTCGCAGAAAATTCTGTATCTGAATTCAACATTAGTCTCTATTTTCTGATCCAATTTTCTTGTAACCAAATTCACTTAGTAAATGGGAAAACTAGGACCAGAAGAGACTAAATAGTCTGACCCATGAAGTTATACATCAAGATAAAAGAGTTTTGACCTTCTTACATGCTCCTATTACTTACAACAGGAAGACAGCACACAATCATATTAAGCTCAGGACTATTTACAGTAATCCAAAACGAAAAAGTTTCTTCAAAATATCCAGTATCTTATAAAGATTTCTTTTCCACTATAACTGTCTCTTCCTATAATGTCTAAATTTATGCTCCATGAATAAGGATACATAGCTTGTAATTTTATGAATGCTTCCACCTGTATTAGATTTCCAAATAAGCATAATAAAATTGTAGTCATCAACATCAGTATTGCAGCCAGTATTCAAACTATTTGTTTAATTAATCTACAAGTTCATAAAATGAGAATGGAGATCAAACAGAATTATACATACTTAAGTACAGAACCTCATAAAGCTGTTCTCAGTGTAAAAGAAGTTAGAACTAAGGGATGGTAAAACTGGACCTTTTTACTCAACATTTTAGAGACAAAAACCATTTTGAGTTAACAGTCCTCTACACTGTTAACAAGGATCATTTAATGTCTTAATCTGCTTTTCTTTAGTTTGATCTGGACTTTTGATTTTATTTTTCAGTATGCTCATTTTCCAAGCAGGCAGCAGCAAAGAAAACATTTGTGCTCTGCACTCTTGAAGGAGAAAATAGTGTATCTTTCTCAATGAGAGTCATTACGCTCATGATTTCCAGCACAATATCCAACAGAAGTCTCCTTTTACAGTACTGCTGGTCATGCTGTACTTGTTTTGCTTTCTATTGATTAGTGAGAGTCAAGGGCATTAAGAGCTGAAGCTCAAACCACCATTGCTCAGAGACAGCCAGTACATATATTTTGCAGAGCTTCTAATTCAGGGACAGTTGAAAGTAAAAAAGAGAAAGTGTGAATAAGCAACTGCTCAGAAATTGAAACAGAACCTGGCATTAACAACAGCTCCCCACAGAAGCACAGAAATTGTGCATTAGTAGAAACCCAGTTCATAGGATAGAGTGTAGCCATTACTATTTGCATACACATTTTAAAAAATGGATATCTGCGGGTTATTTTACACTTTGTTTGCATGAAACACTGTATGCCTGAGAGATCAATCAATAAATCGAGGGATGCTTTCTCAAAGCTTCCTGCAAGTACTTGAAAAGTCAAAGCTCTTAGGAAAGAAGGCCCTTTGCCTTATGACATCCCTAGAATTTGTGTTAAATTCACTCATTGGTATGCATGCAAAATACAGAAATGCTCCTACACAGCTACAGTTTTGACAAGAGTCAGTTTACAGCCACAAGAAAGATCAGAGCACTTGAAGGACAGAGCATAATTATGTCTTATCCCTTTGAAAAAGAGAATCACTGTCAATTTTGAAACTATTCTGTCTCTACCCAAATGTTGAAGACAACTCTACCATCCAGTTAGCTTGAGTAATTCAAATAATCCATATTTTCAATATATGACCTTTCAATAAGACCTAGCAGGAGAGTTTTTATATACAAATTAGGGAAATAACATTGCTTGTTACAGTACAATAGGAGTTATGGATCTGTATCACATATGTTCATTTATAATGGGATTATTTTGCTTAATGTTCCCTTACAACAATATTAACACCTTTGATCAATTACTGTCCTAATAGCTGTTATTGTGCAATTCTCCAGCTTCCTTGCTATGACATTTTACCTCGTGTCTGTGAAATCTGAACCATTCTTAAAAGATGCATCTCATAATCACTCAGTGCCTCTAGTAAAATAACAGTGGGGTTTCAGCCTTCCTTTACAGTCACTACTATTCAAGTACTTCCACATTGCAATTAACAATCTTCCTTAAAATACGTGTGTGTGGTCAACAATCAAGATAATGGACTGACAGCAAACAACCAAGATCCAAATTCCAGCTAGTCCCATTAATGTTATGCTCCATGAAGATAAGCTACATCATTTCTGTGCATCTCTTCTTCCTCCATCTTCTGCAGACTTCTAGGTCCAGAACCAGAGATCACTGCCCCATTTTGACACAACCTTGGCTCAATTATTTCACCCCACAAATTCTCTCTTGATAGAAAACTTAAGATGTAGGTCTCATAGGTGACCAGGTGTACACAGCATATGTTTATGAGGTGTGGGTTCTGATTGACAAACCTGGTCTACGTCTATGACAAGGCAACACACTTAGTGGATGAGGGGAGGGCTGTGGAAGTTGTCTGCCTGTACTTTAGTCAAGCCTTTAAAAGCATTTCCCACAGCACTCTCCTGGAGAAACTGCTCATGGCTTGGATGAGTGCACTGTTCTCAGGGTAAAAAACCATCTGGATAGCCCAGAGAGTGTTGGTGAATGGAGTCACATTCAGCTGGTGGCCAGTCACCAGTGGCTTTCACAAAGGAAAAAGACAAAGTGGTGAAAAAATGCTGCTAGTTATCTCTTACCACAAATCCAATGTCACAGAAAGGGAAAGAGACAACCTTCGAGTTGCCGTCCACTGAACCTTAACTAAAATAGTCCTCCTCCTCAGTAACACATGGCCTTTGAGGGAGGTGAAGGATGAGGCACAGGATGTTTCCTCATGGACCTCGTGGCCTGGTTTTACATTTCTAAAAAGTCATCTTGAAGTTTTGCATACATTTGTAGGCAGTTTGAAGAATATGCATTCAGGTCCTACACCTATTTCAAGGCTCCATGAACTTTTCTTTCTCCCTAGACATTACAGTATATTGGAATCCCTCCCCAATGCAGAAGATGGAGAATATTTGTAAGGAAACATACTGCACAAAACAGTACTAATTGAAGCAATTTGAATCTTCCAAATCACAGCTACTTGGAGCCACTGTGAAAATAATGTGCACTTACTCCAGTCTAGCCTTGGTTTGCTTTACTCTGTTCTCAGTTTTACATGGACAACAAATCACATACACTTAAGGTGCTAATTCCACCTATATTACAGCCAAAAAAGCCCCACCTGTAGACCCAAGCACTTTGTAGTAAAAGTAAACTAAGTGACTAAGTGATACTTGTAATTACAATTTAGTTAGCATCAAATAAATGAGACATGAATCTATTATAGATACCATGTGTAATTGCCATAGCTGCCAGAGCAGGCTATTAGCATATCAGTGAATAAGACTGTTCTCAGTTGAAACTGTATTCCTGCAAGTGGAGTGCAGGGGTTTTCATCCACATCTGGCACACAGGATGCCACAAATGTTATATGACTTTGAATTTCTGTCTGAATACTCTTTGCCAAAAAGTGCCAGATACCGCTGACACAATAGGAACAGAAATTTCCAAGGTGTTTAAGCAGGAATAGAAACATCCTTTCCCCTTCTGTGCAAGTGGAACAGACTCCTGTTCTGTTACCAGGTCAAGTAAAACCACTCTCCAACATATTGCTGTCATGTAACTTTGTAGAGACAGAACCAGGAAAGGAGTATTTCTATCGCTCAGTTATCACTGTAGCATTGCTGAAGCGAGCCGTGAGCTTTTCCCTCTTTCTACACAAAGAATGGTCTTGTAAATGTATTAAGGTTAATAAAATGCTTGAAATACATTTGAAATAAACAATATTTCAGCTGAAAGAAGAGAGATTGATGTTTTCGTTGGTGACAATTCACCTGAAGGCACCATTTAAGAAAAGCAGAATTCTCAGTCTTCACAGACAAATTGACTTCTCAGTCAAAAAGTAGGCATACCAACACACCTGACTCTTCTTTGGTCAGGCAAACAGAATGCCTACTCTTGGGCTCCAGAAAGTAAACAGGTTCCAGCCTACAACAACTGCAGGTCAGGAATCCATGGGACCTGGCAATGCTTTGGCCATGATGCTGCCAGTGTTGGCCAAGGTGATTCTCTCCACTTCTGCTGCAGCCACTGCACAAAGAACCAGCCGCAGTGCTAACACCTGCCTTCCTTTCATAAGATGGGGTTCCCATCTCATCCCCATCTCCCCAGCCTCCTCCCAGAAAATAAACTCAAGACTTACATGGAGCAAGGCTACTGCAAACTATAGCTTGAATGACACCTCCATACCTGACTAATCATATGAATTCAGACACACAAGAAGATGTGGAACAGACACACAAGAACATCCAATCAGTAGTTAACAAGCCAAAAACTCTCTGGTGTAAATGGTATGTGCAAGACTACTTGCTTCCAGGCCTATGCACTGAGGTAAAGACTTCAAAGACAAAGAGGTTCAGGGCACATATTTGCCAGTAAACAAAAATATGCAGGGGTGTATCTCCTTTTATTTTTTTTTTTATCCATAACTATTTAATCTATATTAAAGTAAGTTACTATTTTGCCCTAAGACAGCACTCTCCTAGAAACTGTTCCAGAGGAGAGCATGAGTCAAAAATTTTTTTCAAGTACACATAGGGCCATCCTGCTTGAGCAAAGAGGGAGAAGCGAGTTTTAAACCTGTGGACACAATCTATGCCTTTCCCTACGGGCCAGAGAACATACCCTAGTCCCATTGGCTTTGATACTGGTAACCTCAAAGTCTGCTGTGCATTGCCCCAGAACCAAGTCAAATTATACAGTATATGCAAACCACACACTGTGACTACTGTCCAGAGAGACCACTTAAGAGATAACACAGAACTAAGTTATTTCTGATTACGTGATGTTAACTGGAAGAGGTGAGTCAGTTATGTGAGATGCATGCTATTATTGCAACTGAATTTATAATTTTCAAAATAGTTGTACCAGTATTTGTTAGTGCAGGGCCCAGAAGTCTGGCATTTGGCCAATGGAAATTATTTAGGCGTGTTGCCATGAATTACTATTGATGGAACACAAAGCAATTTTTGACATTCTGTCAGAAAAATGCATTAAAGGTACTTGAGAGCTTTTGTGATTTTACTCTTGCCTGGACTGGAAAATAAGATGTCGATTGAAAAAATGTTAAAAAACTTTTAAAAAAACCACACACAAGCCTAAGTCAAAACACAAGATTTGTGACATCTCCCTGGATACACAGCTAGGTTTGCTTACACAAATGGATTCGTAACAATTGCTTCACAACGTATGTGTAATGAGCAAAGCAGGACAGCAACATGTGTTTTCTCATGGTTATTTAGACCATTCCAATTTTTCAAATATTTCAATTGAAAAAATTCCCTTTCAAGTTCTGTTCAAAGCCCTGACATTAATTTCTCAGATTCATAATGGAACGTAATATGCACCATTAATTGTTCACAATTTTGACTGCGTGTATATTTTTTCAACCAAAAATGTATGTATTCATGTATACACAAATATACATAACAGGATACATACATCCTGAAAAAATAACTGAAACATATGTAGTATTTTATAGTGACATCTGTTCTAAGAATAAATAATTCATCAGGTATGTTTAAGAACAACATTCTTTACAGGTTAGTCTGAATAGCTTTATTATCTCACCTTCATTGTCGCAGTCTTGCAATGAAAGCCATATTTGATCTACCAGACCAACTCCTTTTACTTCACCATGAACTGGAATGGAATGTATTACCATTAATGCAATTAATGTCAAGGGTTTGGTTTGCAATTGCCAATGCTACTCGTTTTTAAATTCATATTTCTTCATTAAGTTCTTTATTTTTAATTCTACACTGCAGAAGAGAAAACATCCGTTGTGTTACTTTTAGATTGTTCTCATTTCACATTTTTCACACATAACCATCTATAACATGAGAAAGACTGTCATTATTGGTATCTTTTGGACTGGATTCTACCAGACATAACTTGCACATGTGTTTTAGAGCTATAGGAACACGCATCACTCAAAAATATTTATTAAAAATTTCAATATCATGCTTTATGATAAGCAGCAAGGAGATGTTCTTCAGTCACTGGCCAAATTCTTCTTGGTGTATATTCCTGGCCTGCAAAGACAAACTTGGTGGACTCATAGCCTGCACAAAAGTCAGAGTCAAGGCTTGTTCACACTGCATGCAGCAATTTTTTTACTTGGTGCTTATGAGTTTTGTCCAGGACTTTTGCTTTTGTTGGGTATCACATAGAGGCAACCCCCTTACTACTTAACATTGAAACAGCTTGTTCAGCACCTGGCCCTACTCCTCACACCCAGTACTGAAAGTAACCTATAACCAAACCTGTGTTGCCTAAGGCTTCTGCAAGCTCCCCTCTGTTATGCCAGAGACCCTGGTGCTCCCTTGCTGAAGGCAGGAGGCACCCATGCAGCTAAATGACAGGTATCCACATCTCCTCCTGTTCTACTCCAAGGTACCTCATGTGGCATCACATAAACATGGACAGAAGAACTGAAAATTCAGTGCAGAGCATCCTTTGCAACAAGAAAAAAGATTATCTTCACATGCAAAGGCAGCAGATCTGTAGCCAGCAGACCTGGACATAGGTTATGAATTCAATGTAGGGACAAACACCTAAAAATAGAAAGTATATAAAAGCAAATCCCAGCCAAATGGCAAGGCTCAATTTAAATAATCTATTTAAATTATACTGTTTGAAAATTTGTGCATGAAATGTGCTTGAAAACTGCACATTTATATATATATGTACATACAAACTCCCTCCAACATATTTCATATGAGTCACTGAAGAGCTTTTTCCTTGGAAATTACATTAACATCAAAAAAAAAACAGCAATAGAAATAGATTTTCTATTACTAGCAATTTATGAACACCATAAAATCAATAGAAGATATAAAGAATTGATTTAGGCCATATTAAATATTATGTCAGTAGAATGAGCAAAGTGAACTGTAGATATTCTTTGACTGATTCAGGATTATGACCAACAGCAAATTTGGATCCATCATGTTCAACAAGCATGACTAATTTCATAATATTCTACAATAAAGCTGAGCTCCAGAAGCTTGCTCCTGGAATTATTATGATAACTCTGAACTCTGTCATGACTTTAGACCTTTATCTTGTCCAGATTTTCCTAAAAAGCAGGAGAAGGAAGAGATGATGGCCTGAATGTTATTTATTTTTCAGCCAGCACAAAAATTATACTAGACCAAATTTTTAGCTTGCAAATACATTCAACTCATTCTACTCAAGTTAACAGTTCTTAAATATCACTTTAAAGTCACAGAATTTAATTTTCAAAAAGCAGACACTGTAAAGCAGTATCATGTTTTTGTGAAAACTGAAGCATTTAAAGAATGATACTCAGCCTTGGTTGCTCCTTGACAAAGCATCAAACCTCTATTTTGGCAGCTTATTCAGAAAGAAAATGCTTGGCTGAGAGAATACACTAACAGGATGCTAAACAAAAGATATTAAAATATTTTTCTGTATTTCTGACTGTTTATGATATTTCTCAAAACAGGAATGACATTTCACAGGGACAGATATTTCCACTGCCATTAAAGGAGCATTGTTTCCTTTGCTGCAATTAAAATATGGGATCTGGTACTCCCCTTAGGATTTACAATATAACTTCAGGAAGTGAGTTTAGTTAATGAGCATGTAACATGCTTGCTTAGCCTACACTGAACTTAATTCTAAATAAAGGGGAAAAAAATTACCAAAAATCTAGAAAAAAGGCAGACAAAAACCATATTAATATTTTTCAAAATGCATATTTCACTTGCATGTCTGGAAAACAAACTGCAAAAACACATTAAAAAGTATCATTGCCCATGCAATGGAAACAACCTTTCCCTTGCAAAGACAGAAAATTTTCTCAAACTCAACTCTATTTTACGAATCTTGCAAAATCAAATAATTGATGTATAACACTGCTTTACAGCTTTCCTGGCCATAGTGTAACCACAGTATTACTGGGGATAGGACAGCAGGGGAAAAGCAACTTTCATGCCTGACATGATGCTGTTCACAAAAGCAGCACTCTTGCAGTTGGATCAGGGCAGAGCCCTCTCCAGCAATAATGTGACTTTCTGTCCGAGTCCAGCTATGCTAAGAGTTATTGATGACAACCTTGAATAAAGTAGTAATTAAATCTTCCAAAACACTCCTATGACTGGACAAGGGTTGTGAGAAGGACAGACACCAAGCAGCAGTTCTGACCTTGAAGGAAAACTATTGATTGGATTTTGCCTTGTGAAAGGAAGGAGGGAAAACTGAAACCAACCGTTCTGAATCATTTATGAACTCCCACAGCATGGTCCTAACTCCAGTTTTTTACATATCCATGTGCATTTTTCTTCATTTGGCTTCCTCAAAACTAGCCCATTTGCAATCTATACATGAAAAGAAACTGTAAATTCATTCAGGACAAAACGAAGCACCTCTAGACAAACACTCAAAGTTTTGTGTATGTCAGACTGAGTAACACTTAACATAAATGTTAACTATACTTTTAAATACACAGGGGGGTGTGTGTGTGTGTGTGTGTGTGTGTGTGTGTGTGTGTTTACTCATGTTATGTTAATTACTGTAAATGAGTAAAAGATTAATTGCCTGTCTTACTACTATGTTTTTATTTGTACCACTGAGGCAGATTGTGGCTTTCCAGTCTTTTGATAATTCCTAGGGCTGAAAGGGTTTTGAGTATATTTTCTATGAGGAATTTGGCCCTAAAAAACGAGATGTTTAGGTTGTTGATTTTTAAAGAAAAGCTCTTTATAGAATGAAATAAAATTAAATTACGTGAAAAGTTATAATTTGTGTGGCAGGAATAATTCAAATAACTGCTGTTTTGTATTGATTAGCACTAAAGTGACAGAGAAGCAAATGGGGAGCAAAAAGCCAACATTAGATAAAACATCGGAAGGTGTGTGATTATTTTCTTATTTATCTTAAATTTCACTCATCCTCCTTCTAACTGAGTTTTCCCTCCTCAACATATTCCCTAGTTTTTCTTCTACAGCCTCTTTTCCTACAAATTGTCTCCAAAAGCTTTTCTTCAGAAGGTCCAGCCACAGTTGCTATTTACTGTAACACAAAGACAGCATCCTTCTTTGGTCTTGGCTCATCTAGCAGTCCTAAAGAAAATCATTCCCTGTTAATGTACTTCTACACAGAAGTCATAACTTAATTTTTAAAACTACTTTTCTGATACCTTTATTAAACAAATCAACATGTTAAAAATGGGAAACTATTAAGCCAAGATTTCTTTTTAAATGCAATCAAACCAAGTGAACTTGAAGAAAAACATCCAACAGCCAAATGATCATTGACTGTAGGCATTTCCTCTTACAGAGATGCAGCCCAACAAAAACCAGCAAGGTGCAAATACGAAATTTTTCTGTTTACCATCCACTACAAGAAGGAATAAATGTCCTCACTGTCACACAGCAGTGCATTAGCAGAAGCATACAGGCTGTGTCAGCACAAAGCAGTGCTCAGCATTATCCAAGACAGTGAGTTCACATGTGAGAGAAATTGGCTACTTTCAAAACATCCATGTGACTAATTTCCCTTTAATTGCCTATTTAATTACCAACACTTTCACTGTCTGGAGATTAGAAATGCTATCTTTACCAAGGATAATATGGTAACAATGACAAAGTTAGGAATTGCTACTACTGGAATTAGATTCAGTTGCCTTTTACAGTAACAGGATATAAAAACCCACCGCAGTAACACTGAAGCTTCTTTACTTAATAATTACAGAAATAATGTCATAAGATAATACACCAACCATTATCTTACACCAAGTATATAGAGGATTAAAAATTCTATACTGGAATAATTGCATTCAGAAGGAGATTATCCCTTTAGCCCTGAACTCTGAAATACAACACTTCTGCTCACACCATGGAAATACACATTTTTCTATGCTAGCGAAAAAGAAGTCCAAAAAAGACTAAAAGAGCATAGGTAAGGAACAAGTGACCTATGCAATGATACAGACACTCATTAAGTAAGAGGGGAAGACACGAGTACAACACGCAAAGGACAATGCACAAACCCACTCTATATCAAAGCCAGAAATAAATGCGCCTTCAGCGTTAGTACAAAACTCCTGTATGACCACACAGTAAGTTCAGCAAGAGCTTTACAACAGCAATTACATGGTGCTACACAGAAAGAGAAGAATCATTCCCAATGTTATTGTTCAGTTTACATTTGCCCTCTAGCTCTGTCTGTTCCATAAGATTCAAGCAATGAATTATGAGGTGTTTCAATGCCATGAACTGGCAATATCTAAATGCCATATCCAAGGGTCTATAACAGCTATGAATTATTTTTTTTCTGATAAAACCAGAAAAAGAATATTCCAGATCAAAAGATCATTATTAAATATCTCATTCCCATTACATTTCAAATTAAAAGCCTTCCCACTCTGGTTACATGGCTGTGTTCAGCCCCATGGCTGTTTTTATACAAAATTAAGGAGTAATAAAAGGCAGTGGAACAACTCTCTGTAAAAAAAAGTTTACAATCTTGGCTATAACTACTACAGCCACCTAACTATAGGTCAGAGAGGACCTGTAATGGCTTGCAAACAATGATCTGCATACAATACTATGTATAAAGTCATTTACAGGTCAAGGGCAAAGTTTTCCCCTTCTATGTGTGTTACAAATCTGCTATCTGTGGAGTCTATCACAGTGCTGATTCTGCACTGACAGGTGGCTCCTATTTCCATCAGTGGTGTTTGTGGTGCTGAAAAAGCAAAAAGACAGGCTAGGGCAAAGAGATTTCTCTCACTGCTGGTTGAACCCCACAGCACCCAACATCATGCCACAGCAAGCCATCCTTCTAATTTTACACGGCTGATCCACAGTTCTAATCAGCTGCTTCTGCATGCACAATGATTTGCACATGGTGGGTGGGAGAGGCCTCATTTTTTTGCATTCATTATTTTAATTGTACATATACACACTGAAATTCACTGTATTCATTGAAATAGAGAAAAGTCTGGCTGCTGATTACGTTTGTTACTGTATTCTTGGATATGTTCACATCCGATCTTGTGGCTGAATGCCACTGGTACAGAGCTTTGCTTTCTCAGCTTCCTACCTTTTTCATCCTACAGTGGCTGTGGCAAAAGAAGCACATTTCTTGGCCCTGCATCTTTAGTGACACTGATCTGGCCTTGGTGCATCCCAAGTTGAAGGTTAAATATTTTAATTTTTCTTTTCTTTTTTTTGGTTTGGTTTTCTTAAAAAGGTGCACTGGAATTCATGGCTATGCAGATTCAGTGAGGGGCACCATAAAAAACAGGTCACTGCAGGACACTATTAATAACTAAGCAGCAGGACATCACTCACAACAGAAACACAGATGTCTTCCTCTGGTCCCATGATATTATTTTGAAACACAGATAGCATCTGGTATCAAATTCCACCCTAACAAACCAGCCTCACGACCATACAGTTCCTCTGACTGCAAGAGCTTCATTTCAGGTTGGCAGCCTTTAGAGACAAGAAAAAATGTAGCTTCCCAAGCTTTCACTCTGCTGTTACTGAGCTCAGAGCAGCTCCTGGGCCCAGTCATGGTGACTGGGCAAAGTCTGGCAGTGTTTGCAAAATACTTGTAAAGGATGCATTTCCAATACCTTCCTCAGTTAGAAAAAGCTCTTACATTGTTGTTCTGCAGTATATCATCTGGCCTCTCTCATGTCATCAGAGATGATACTCTCCACAGCTCTCAATCCTCTCCTCTCAGGGTTTTTTCTTCTGCTTTCATTCCTTTCTTAATTCACATTTTCCATTATTTTTTTCTTTTGTTTGTTTGTTTCTCTCCATGGCATCAAGGACCATTTCAAAGCCTGGTTGGGACTTTCCCCAGATAGACAAGGAATCACACTATGCCTGTTTTTGTCATGCTTCCAACAGAACTGAACTGAATCCCACCTTCCTCAACCACAACCAAGTATGGCATCTTCAATCCCAGCAACTCCTACACAGCTCTGGGCTCCTATCTTAGTCCCTTCATACTCTTCTCTTTGTATTCAGAATATAATCAATCCTTCCAGTACAAAATTGGAAAAGGGTGTGATTTTTTACCTTCTTTGGCTTGCTTTCTCTTAGTTAAACAGCAACCTTTTCCTCTTTCCTTATTACAACTTAAGAAATTCCCTACCTGCACACCTTTTCTAGTCTTCTCACTTGGACCTGAAGTCCTCCTCTTCTGTATTTCCTTTCCTCTATTTTCACTCCTCCCTCACTCTCTTCATCACTTCTCAGTTCATCTTTTACATTATCAAGCTTGGGCTTTTTTGTTGGATTTTTTTTTTTAAAAAGTAATCCCATCTATCTCTGAAACTATTAACTGTGTTTCTCATTGTGCTCAAGGAATGATTTGCAGGAGGTTCACCCACTCTTATTCTTGGACTACTAGTCTTCTGACTAGTGTCACCTTTGTGTGTACCCAAAACCTTACTCAGCGTAGTCTTGACCCATGACAGTTATTTCCTGTTACTTTAATATATCATTCAGCTTCTGTGCTTAGAGTTTTGCATGATTTACAGTTCAGAACTATTTGTTCAATTAAACCTGCCACACACTACACTTGGTTACAATACAATTATTGAATTCCTTACAGTCTGTCTCAGAAAGGAGAAAATGTAATTTTCTTCATGAAGTAGCAGTCAAGATGATGCTAGGATGTGGAATCTCCAACCCATGTAGTGCTGTGTAAGACAGATGAAAGTCTACACAAAGAACCAGAAAACATTATATTGCAGGAAAGGAAAACTGAATCTGTTTGCTTTGCTTGCAATAATCACGCAAAATCAAGTGAAGTTCATTTTCCGTATTTTTCCATCCTAGATCTATCATCTTTTAGACCTTTTCTGCATTATTAGCAACCCCTTTTAGTGAAATTAAACAAGAAAGATGTGCCAGAACAGCAATCACATTCACAAAAATGTGCATCATAAGCAGTGAAGCTGTGCAGAATTTAAAAAATTGACGTATTTGGTTTTTCAGACTAAACTATGACTATACTGGACAAATTAAAACCATGAAGTTCTGCTAAAAGAAGCAGCAGTTTTTAGTTACATTTAGGAAGATATTTATCTACCTGTAGCTGACTGGATATACACCATAATAAGAATGCAGTAGCATATGTGACCACAAATATGAATGTACATGGACCCTTCATCTGTGTAAAAATAATTCATCAGTTCAGTCTGCAACCTGTGTTGTGTCTGCTACTAGGCTCACACAGTTTTCTTACTGGCACCAGCAAAATACCTTTTGCTGCACCTTTTGTGCTTTACACACACACCCACCAGCCAATGGAGACAGCAGCATCTGAAGTGCAGTAAGGGCACCCTCTGATATTTCAGTTCCTTAAACTCCTTCTTCCATCGCATTTTTATAGCTAAGACGAAGAAGAATTGGTCCTGGTTCATATCTTGTCCAGAGCAGGCTCAGAAGAGACCTTATTACCTGGGGTTCTTCTGTGTTACATTTTTTTAAGTCCTGCCTTTAAGTATGTTTGGAAGCAATAATACTGCAAACCTCTCATATTTCATTCCCTATTTAAGAAGCTCCTTAAGAATCACTCTGAGATGTCCCATTAGTCCAGAATCCAGTGTTACAGTGCCAAGGTTAATTGAGGCGCTAAAGACCAGGATAAAGTTCCACCTGTTCTCTGGGAGGATTTAGTTTCCGAAGTTACTTTCCCAGATGCACATGGAAGCTGACACAGCCAACCACAGGACCTCTGCCTGCAGCTCTTCTCTTCCCAAAGAAATGCTGACTTCCATCAACCCAAATGACTCTGATTCCCATCTACACTCACTTACTGGCAGGGCAGTTAAAGGGGCCATAGTGTAAAAAAACATTCTGTCTCATTGACCTTTTCTTGTAATTTATGAAGGATGCTGCAACCACGCAACATCTTTAGATACCAATGATGCATTCTGTGCAGCCTAGTTCCTCATGCCCTTCAAAAATACCCCCACTTAGCAAAGCTGCTACTTCAGTTTAAAACATCAAGATATCTCTTTGACTAGGTACAAGACACTGAATTCTGAAGCTGCCACTGTAGCTGATGGTTGTTTTCTTTTTAATTTTCCTTCTCACATTGAAGCAAACAAATTCATAACCAAGTTGTTGAACTATAAGAACGCATGTCAATTAAAGCATTTCCATAATACTGCTCACAATCCTGATTGCATTTTCAGGATTGGAACAGAGGAGATAGGTTATCAGTAGCCACCCACAATGGAATGAGTTGGAAAAAGACAGGGTACCAAACCAGCTAACTCAGAAGTACCTAATTAAAATTTAAGTAATCTTGGAACTTAGAAGAGCTGAAAGAGGCACTAGAAAATCCTCAGAAGCTCTATGCCTTGTTCTTAAAAAGCAAGTAATAAATGACAGGAATCAATTTGATGTGCACAGAGTATGGTAGCTCAATGGCAAGGATCACTGCTTCAAGGCCAGCTGGTGTACATGACAGTGCAAATGAACATCCTTTTACTACTGGTGGTGGTAGTGAGAATAGTGCCTGGCTTTACACTTCATGCAGTCAAAGAACCTGCTTGTAGAAGCATAGGTTGTACTTAGTAAAAGCATTGTCCTTACTGCTGGGAGCAAATTCAAGTTTGTGAAAATTACCATGGCCACAAAACCTAATCACTTAAATGCTAGGTGACTGTGATTAATAGTGAATGTCTACTGTAGAATGAATGCTTTTCAGAGAACGTGGACGTGTAACAGCCAATTTCATAAAGACTGCAAACACACGGAATCCTTCTTCCTTTAGCACCAGGAGGGTACAAACTCTCAGCTCAGAGCTGCCACAGGCAGCATCACCAAGCTGGCAGAAAAAGACAGTCTCATTCTTCTCCCAGGATTATCATCTTCTCACTACTCAAATTTGATACACTTGGCCCTGAGCTGTGCAACTGCACAGACATTTCCTGCCCCTGCAGGAACATGCAGACTCTGACCTGAAAAACTGTCTGAACACACCAAAAGGAAAAACAAATTATTCAAGTTTCTCCATGGCCTCAAGACACTATGGCTCAACAGTCTGAGACCATAAATGTGCCTCAGCTTCTTTGTTGGTTTGCTATCATGCTGCTCTTGTACTTTCCACAGGACCTGTAGAGTATGCCACGTCCAAGACTCAGATATGGCCTGCTTTGCCAAGGAGTGAAAGGAAGAATATTTCCTCTGATTCCTCTGCCTTAACGACAGATTATCTGGTGAACTGCATGCTAACCCAACCGTAAGACATTCCAAACTATTGCTTTTCTAAAATAAAGCCACGTGTACTTATTTTATAATTTTCTTTATCAAAATAACCGGGTGCTTAATAAACAGAAAGGAAAGTTTCCCTCCCTTTTCAGCCTTCCTCTGTGCAGCACAGAATGCAGGAACAGCTGTGTTGGTCCAACCAAATGAAACGCCTCTGACATGAGCCAAAAGCATCTGCCTGAGGGACTGTGTTAGCACAGAGCAAGCGCATACCAGAACACCTTTGCCACACCACATCACAAAGATTGCACGTGCCAGAGGTGATACCTTGGTGCTTAATACCTGTATCACTGAAACTCACAGCTGCTGGGCAGGAACAGGCTCTGTGCCATCCACCTGACTCACAACCTGCACTCTTGATGCACCTGGGCTTTACTATGCCACTGGCAGATTGCATGACTTGTGATGGCAGCAGAATAGTCTGCATTAATGTTTGCCTGGAGCATGCTGGGAGAGGCCACTGCAAAAGCAGATGCAATGCACAAGCTGCAGGCACCATGAGAAGCTGCTACAACACCCATCTAGCTGGCAGGCCAGCACTCAAAAGCACAGAAGGAGGATTTTAGGGAGGCTCTCTACTATTTTCCAAAATGACTGACAGCTGTGAGAGCTTACAGGCCTCCAAGATGGCCATGGGCAGAGATATTTAACTTGTGGTAGCCACAAAGACAGGATTTGACCTTTTAATTCGAAGGATTTAATTTGACCTTCAAACTACTAGAGAGACACTCAACAAATGCACAACTGCATCAGAGCCAGCTGAAGACAGAAAACATGGACAGTTCATAGTGCATATCCCCACATGTCACAGGAGAAGAACAGATAACAGTGCAGCTTCAGAGGCTGTGTGACACAGCACTGCAATGGTCCTCTCCAATAAAAGCAAAGGATGTCAACAGGTTCTGGTTCAGACTCTTGTGTAAAAAGGACTGTTATTATAAGTTACATTTCTGTTGCTGCCTGTTGGTACAAGTCACTGAAATGTAACTTTCTGAAAGGGCACAAACCCCTCTTGGAAGACCTTTGGTAACAAATATTTCAGCTGCAGCCAGCAGCTCCTATGCCTGAGAGCTCTCACATGAAATAAAGGGTTCTGGTAACTCAATTCACTGCTTTTTAAGGAATATTTTTCTCCCAGTTTGAATTACTCACATCTACTGACCAGAACTAAAGTTAAAATTTCTCCTACTTTAAAGGCCATACATGGCATATCTCCATGTTGGGGCTGGCCCTATCAAATGTGGAGGCAAATCCGTGATCACACTACTCTCACAAGGGTTACAAACGGACTCCCTCCAGCTGCAGATGCTTCCACATATGCTCTGCAGAAGAGTTGTGGCAGTACAGAAATTGTTCCACAACTGTAGGCTGTCCTCGTCTTACTTATGAGAATGATGGATTTAAAATCCAAATCAGCTATGAGGCAAAAGGCCTGAGTTCTCAGACATGCCAGCTCTGTAGTACCACACCATCAACACCCAGAGCAGGCAAGAGGCAAAGGGGATGATAGAGGGAGGAGGACCACAGTCATGACTGGCTGGCCAAGGTGCCAAGGAGTGAAACCTCATCATAAATAGAATCATAGAACAGTTTGGGCTGGAAGGGGCCTTAAATACCATCTGATTTCAACCTGTTTGCCATGGGCAACCTTCCACTGTCCCACACTGCTCAAAGCCCCATCCAACCTGGCCTTAAACATTTCCAGGGATGAAGCATCCACAACTTCTCTGGGCAACTTGTTCCAGTGCCTCACCACTCTCAAAGTAAAAAATTTCTTGCGAAACTAAACCTACGCTCTTTCAGTTAGTTCACATATTTTTGTCATCTCTCAGGAAGAGGTGAAGGACCTTTTATAAATACTTCTTGTATATTTACATTACTCCACCTTTTGCTCCAGGGTATTCAGACATGCCAGACAGTTGAAGGAACAGTGCATTAGCCTTTGACACCATGAATAAAACTGACACAGGCTAAATAATGGTTACTAGACAGTTTTCCCATTTTACTTCAATATAAAGGATCCTGTTACATTGCTCCCTCTCTGACCTCTTTTTTAAGAAGCTTCAAAAAATCAAACAGAGCAAATTAGAAAGATTCTCAATCCTGCCCTAATTTTTTTTTCTAATTTGAAAGACAGATCTCATTTTCCTAAATCTGGTTTCTCATTTCCACACTAGAAGTGCCATCAAGCCTTCCTGGTTTCTGCTATTGGCAAAGCAAACAGCACTAAATGGGACAAAACATGGCAGAGTACAAAACAGAAAGAATGACAGACTCTTCTTTAACAAAGCTATTCTGATTTTTATGCAGAATACAGAATAGGTGTCAGGACAAAATGGACTTTGAGGGCAGCACAAAAAGTCCTTTCACTTAGGATGACTACTCCTATGTCAGTCATGATCCATATATGGAAGAAAAAAGGTTATTATATATAACACGCTATTCTGATCCTTACACTGGATTATCATCCAGCCTGAGGACTAAAAACATTGTCCTACTGTAAACCTAACATTTTAAGTACAAAAATGTGAAAGGCTGGAACACTGGCCACTGTGAAGCAGAGGGGCATACTCATATTGCACCAGTGAGGAAGCACTGGGACCTACAGTATCTCCAGGAAAAAGCAATTGAGAAGAGATGTGAGTCACTTGGAAAAGATGTGTTTGGCTACCCACGAAGAGAACACTTTTGGGAGGATTCATTGGCTGCAGTGAATTAATAGCTAATGTACTATGCTGATCCCAGGTTATAGATGTTCTGGGAGATGCTAAACATGCATCAGGGTGTGTGTGTGAAAAAAAGATATAAAAAGGACCTATTCATTCAAATCATAAAATCTTACTTGAACTTTTTCAGAACTCAAGTAAAATCTAAAGTCTTTCTTTTAGCAGATATTCAAGAAGCTTGACTACCTTTTGTCTTGATTTTTCTTAATTCTTCTAATTTTTTACTTCTTCATTTCCTCCTAAGATGCAACAGCACTGCTGCAGTAATGGCTTTACAGCACTTGCTCATTCTGAAAGAAGAAACACTATAAACATCACTAGCTCACCCTGCTTTGTGCCCAGTGTGGGACTAGACATTTGCAGAGTGCCTGTCAGCCTCAGCTGTTCTGTGGAAAGTCAGTTCAAGCTGGCCCAGCCTTCAGGAGAAGCCTCTACTGCCATCACTTCCATATCAGTCTTTTTCCTAACTGGAGGTCATACAGTGGGCCTCATTTCTACCAAGAATACCTTCTATTCATCTACTATTCACGTTCCAAGCTAGAGTGTTTAGGAGCTGCTTGGTTTTTAGCATTAGGTTTCCTAGCATTGCACCTTGACATTTCCTCAAAGAGGGATCAAAACCAAGCACATATGTACTTTATAGTAAATGGTGCTTAAACCGTTGGAGAACTGTGACAACTCAAAAATAGATAGAAAAATAGATAGATAGATAGATAGATAGATAGATAGATAGATAGATAGATAGATAGATAAATACAGGCCAGCTTTGCTGTTCTTTAGTCATTTTCCTTCTTTCTGATTCACTGATTTCTATTTCATCTGATTACTTCTTCACTCTGATCACAGGTAAACTTACCATTATCATGATCTACATTCTCCATGTTCCATTCCTCTCATCCTCATTTCCTCCTATATTCCATCTCATTTCTTTCAAGATTCTCCATGGACTAAACCACAATTTGCCCTCACAATGTAACACATTACCAAAATAGCATGACCTGCATATGGGCAAAAATTTTGTACATAAGCAGGAGAGAATTCACCCTCTGCACATGAAAAAACAAAGGAGAAACTCTGTAAAATAAAGACCTGTAAAGCAAATGTGGATGTAGACTGAACATGGGGCGGGGACTCTGCAGTTTAAACTTCTAGGACTGTCTTATTCTTTCACTACTCTGAACTAGGAGCTCTGCTATTTCTGTGTGCCTCAGCTCATACCAGGGTAGAGCCTTAGCAATCATCATTTTCATTTCTCCTCATTTCTACTGTATAAATGCTTTCTCTTCAATCTCTTTGCATTCACCTCTAAGCTGCCCTCTACTCAGCATCTCCCCAGTCCTCCATTTCACTTCATGCACACCACATACATGAATATTCCTTCATCCCGTCACCTGCTTGTATAGTCTTTTAGGGGGAGGGAGAATGAGATACAACAGGTACTTGTTTTTACTTGCTTTCCTTATTCTTTACTAGTAATGGCCATGAGGTCTCAGATACTTTTCATTTGTTCATAATATCAGTGTTAATAATACCACCATAGTAGTCTGAATCATGTAAAGCTCTAAGCAAGCTAGTAACTCTTTTTCTCTCTCAATCATTACAACTGAGTTTACATTTTGCAATCAAAGAGTCAAATGCACCACGGCATCATTAAAAAAATTCCCCAGTTCAGATCTGAGCTGTCTTCATAAATTTTGTGTTACATATGAGACATCATCTACTTGCTTGCTCCTATTACGGAAACAGCTACATTCTTCTGTGATGTCTTGCACTTTAGGATTAGACTCAGGAAACCTAATAGCAGACCAAAACAGACACCTGAGACCTAGAGATCAAATTTTATATAAATAAGAACAATGGAACTCTAAAAATGTCTGATAGCATGCTCTGATAGGGTGACACAGACCCAAACCAATGCAATAAACAATGCTCTTTTACTGAAACCTGTGAGAACAGTAGCTTAAACATGTTAAGATCTTTGTAAAATCCTTTACATGAAATTACCTTCATGAATCAGTTAATACAAACTCTCATTCTTTGACATACTTATAGCAATTTGCTTCTTCAAAGTAAGGTACTTAGTAGCATTAACAGCCCTCTCTTCCAAATGTTAATGTGGCAAAGCAATATTGCAGCCCCCCTTAACAAGTGATGCACCTAAAACAGACAATTTATGTGACTGGCCCATGACTAGAGGGACTGGAATGTCAATGTCAAACAATAAAAAAAGCTCCTTGTGTGTGGTTCAGATGAGCAATATCATCATTGCCTTTACATTGTTTACTCAGTAAAAATACTGCAGATTTGAGCACATTCATTTTTCTCTACATCTGATCTTACAACACTGACTCACATGAATTGATCTCTCTTTTATATTCTGCTCATTGACTAAGTAATGGAATGTTCTAAAGATATTAAAGGGTTGACACCCACAGAACTGGCATTTGGGTAGTACAACACAGCACAAAATCACTTCCATAGGTAAAAGTGGAAACTCAAAAAGCTCAGTATTTCAGTGACTTGCTGAAAGCCAAGCAGAAAATGTGTTCCCAAGCTACAAACTTGTTCTTTTTAATGATTTGTCTGAAAAGGCAAAATTGTAGCCATGCTACAAGCTTAGTGCATACGAATTTAAACATTAGGTCATACTTGTCAAACTGCTGATCTTTGCTGAATATGCAAAGCTTTTCTTTTGTAATTATTTTAGAATTAAAAGTAAAAGAAGTATTCCTATTTTAACTGCATTTCACTTTTCTCTTACTCTATAAGCAATTACCTAATTACTTAAGCAAGATGTGATGCATGAGTTAATAATAAACATAAAAACTCTCCCTTTTCCCAGATCAATACTTCAAACTACTCAGAGTCATCTGAACACTCAGAAATCCTAATTCTTCAATTGCCAATGTGAATGAAGTAGAGGGGTTTTTTAAGTCCCTTGCAATCAGCCCCTCTCGGACAACATGGTGAAGTCAAGGAAATTGTATTAAAGCAGAAAAGCCAACGACCATTTGCTACATGCTTACAGACAAGTAAGACACAGAAGATCTTTCCTGACAGCCCTTAAGTAACACATTCCAACACAGCCAAAGGAATATGCAAAAGTCTCAGACAGAATGGTAAAGCACTCTACTTTCACCTGGATTGTATTTAAAATCATGTAAATATGATTGTTTGGGTAAAAGAGGGTTAAAGTCCGTCATTATGTTATGTCATTGTGTCAGAAGGAGAATTCTGCTTTGTAAGAAGACTCTTACCATGCTTTGGTACAGTGTTTCTTACCCAAACTGAAATATGCCAAGAAATACGCTGCAACTAAAATGAGTTCCAAGCTGCCTTCCCCTGTACTGTCTTTTGGACCAAAGCTCAAAAAGTTACAAGAGGTTACAAGCGAATAAAATATAATGAACTGTGACACACTTAGAAGTATTCCTGAACTGTCAGTGTGCTTCTGTTGGAATAACTGACGCTTTTATTTAAAAAGTTTTCAAGGACGTTCATGGCATAACACGTTAAACAAATCACTTGAGAGAAAGAGCTATCAAGAAGAAGGAGAAAATACGCTGTTTGGGTTTTGGCAGGCAAAATCCATGGATGTGTTCCTAATTTTTAATCAGCTTGGTGAAAGAGAACAGCACTCTCATTGACAGTCCAAATTTTAAACTTACACTTAAAAAAGTCAACAAGCAGCTAGCAAGAACTTTAAGGAAAGGTAGTATTTTGGGATGTTTGTCCTAACAGAGACATGGTTTTCTTTCCTAGGTCAACCACACAATCTCATTACCGGATCACAGCAAGGTAAATTTGTATACCCTGATCTGCACAGAGTTGCAAGGCTTTGAACAGTGTGAAGAATTCATACTCAGGACACATGTTTAGACATGGGAGACAGTTCAGAGAGTGCTTGAGGAAGGAGAAGCACCTTTCAAAGCATAACATGCAAGCCCACAGACACGAGAAGATAGCTGGCATTGCCTAAATACAATGCGAATTTCTTACTCTTTGTTCCCTTATTTTTGCACTTTGCATGCAGCTCAAGGCACTGATAGAAACTTCATACAAACATGAAAAAAATCCCTCTCACCCCACACGGAATAAGTACACATGTTTCCCTCCACTTCCGTCAGTTTCTATCTGTTAACTTAGAAGACAGAAGACACTGCTTGGGGTGAGAGTGGCTTCTCTTTCCTTTCTGATTTTGGTAAAACCTACAAAAACTCCATTTATCTCTACCAGTAAAGCTGTCGTGATAGTACTCTTGTCCATGACTATCCACCTCCAGATTCCCCAGGAAGCAGGGAGTACTAGAGATTGTCTTGTCACTGGAATAGGAACAGTTGATATAATAAAAAATATTTTCATCCTTTAACTGAATAATGCTATTTTAAAGCTTATACACTAATTTATCTTCCATCAGTTTTCTTCATACTTTCCTTCATGTTTAGTGGCATGATTAACATCTGCAAACTGTGTATTGAGCTGGCTGTGTTGCAAACCATTTGGTTACTTCCATCATTATTCAACATGCAAAGTAGAATAAAACAGGATTAGAATTAGTCTTCCACAAATCCTCTCAGGGAGCTCACAAACCCTCCCTTGTCCTCTCTACTCCAGTTCCTGTCTTAGTTTTCAGTTTCATAAGCTGGTAGATGGAGTCAGAAATAAACACAAGACAGTAAGAGCTGTCTTGGCAGCCTCCAGTGAATTCCCACCATAAGCATTTTCACATCCCACAGCAAGCAAGCAAGAAAGCAAGCCTAGGTGTTTCATAAGAGCAACCCACAAGTCTTAACAAATGCATTTACGAAATTAACTGAAGCTTTCACCATTTATGCTACAGCATCTTGCAAGGGTCTAAAAACCTCACCTCCAGATCCAAAAGCAGCTTTTCATACAAAGCTGTTGTCACTGGGCCCTTTATAAGAAGGTGTTTAAAATGTACACAGGCAGCGAAATAGAGAATTATTTTTCACCAATTATTCTGATGAATTTTGCTGTGGAAGCCTGAAGTCTAGCACAACATGAGAGGTTTTTGTACTAACCCTATTTTAAGACTCCTCTAGCACAGACCACAGATCTGTTCTGTACTAATACTGTTCCCAAAGTCAATCATTAGAAACTGCTAGCTCCTCTAGCTCTGAGAGACAGAATAAAAATAATTAAGGCAAGAATTAAAACAACTATTTCATACAGTACAATCCAACTTCAATCAGAATACAGAACATCCCAAACAAAATGTTTCTGAGTGCTTTGCTGAGAGGTTTTCCTCACCTCTAAAAACACTCTATTACTAAAGTTTGGAAAGGTAACTGAGTAAAATGAACATGTCCCAAGCTATTCTCTAACCTTAGATATACCAAATGAATAGAGAAAAGTGAAAAAATAGGGATAATTTATTTTTATACAACTCCTCAATAGACCTTGATGACATATTGATCAGTACTACCAAAGAACTGGAAGTTCCCAGAGAACCTGGTGCTCCTTAACACATGGACTGGACGCTTTTCTGCTCCATACAGTACTGACAAGAAGACATCAGGATGAGCTCTGTGGCAGCCTCAGCACACGCAGCGCTTGCAGGTGTGGGCAGCTCTGACACAGCCATAGCTCAGGCACACCTGCCTGCTGCACATCTCCTTCTGGGGACTTGGTCACTGTCAGTCCCACACTCCAACCATGCTCAAGCTCTCTAAGTACAGAAGAACTCAGCAATGACACGAGTCTGAGAAGTGGGCAGATGATGCCCATGTGAAAGATGGGATAAATCGACATTTAAAAGCAGGAGGCATAAAACAATGTCTACAGAAGCTGCAGATGCCTGCTCTGAACCCAAATGAGATGAAAATGCCATCTCTTACATAAAGGTATTTCCTACGGAACACACGGTTGTGTTAGCCTATATACACTTTTTTTTGGTGATTTTCAATGGAACATTTTTTCCAAATACATGGTTACATGAAAAATATCATTAGTGACAGTTTGACTGCTCCAGTTACTGAATGGTTGCTTTGTTTTTTCCAAATAGCTTGCTGAAGAACGGTGTGTAGACATTTAATGGCAGGGTGTCTGAGTGACCATGTTGTATTCTCAGAGCATAACAGAAAAAAGAAGCATAGCCTTTTGTGCATTTCTGCCTGAAGTAAGTCAGGAAGTTACTTCTTATGAATGCAAAAATCATTGTTAATTTAGGAGAGGATTTTTAAATCTTGTTTTATAAATATTTTCAATGGAAATCTGGATATTTAGCTCCTTCCCATTTCCCTACTGAGACCGTTTATTTAACTACCACTATAGCAACTCTTTGTACACGAAGTTTGGATTAATTTTGCTGTGACTGAATTAAATCACAAGTGCCTCAGAGTTCTCAGGTAGCTGACTTGACCCTTTTATTAATAAATTCCAAGATAATGTATTGATCAATAATGACTGAAAAAAAACCCCTTCTCATCATCCTCGCCTTATTTTCCTCATGTTCAAATATACTAGGTTATTTATTTTCATATTTCAATTCTCAACATATACTTACACTGCAGGCTTTTCAGAACAGGCAATACTTTCTTATTAGCAGAGGTATTACTTCTTTATGTGTATCTAATCTCAAGTCTAATACTGTTTTAATATAAATTCAGTAATACTCATAATGATAAAGGGAGAGAGTGTTGCTGGGACTTTGGACTTTGGATAGATCCAGACTGTGAATCTGAGGTGTGAAAGCATGCTTTGGAGAAGTTTGAGGTCCACTTAAGGGACAGATGAAAGTCACGCCTTTCTCATTAAAGTCTCAAGAGTTATTTGTAACTCACAGTGACATTTCACCATTAAAAATAAAATAAACAATATGTATGAGGTTGCTGCTTTTTTTTGTAATTTTATATAGTCATTTCCATGAAATCATATTCTTATTGAAATATGACCAACATGGAAAATTTTGCAACAAAGAACTACTCAGGTTAAACTTACTGATTAGGCAAGAACATTATTTTTGTGAGAAGGGCTGTATCTGAAGATACTGAAAAACAAGTAGCTTCCTGGAAGGTAACTTAATACTACAATACAAAATAGAACTTTATGCATTCTCCCTCAGGGCAGTGTTATTTCCTAGTTTCTTTAATAATGTTGTGTTGAAATATTTAATGCATATTTTGAAAAACCTAACAACTATTCAGCTTTAAAGAGTTAACATCAAACAATTCTCACGGTTTCTCTCAATCAGCTTCCACCTACTTCAGCTCTCTAAATGCAATTCAGAAAGCCTCAAACCCAAATAATATTTAGGCTGAACTGTTCAGTCACACACTAGCCTTCTGCCAAAACTCTGCAGCTCAATCCTGCTGACTTCATGTTGCTATTCAGGATATTTCACAATGACTATTCTTTTCTAATGCTACCCCAAACAGCAGAGACATATTGGAAGGAGGTGAGAGACAAGATTACCATCCCAGCAGTTGATCTGCACTGACTATGTTTCTGTTCTGCTAAAATCTCATTTGTTCCATGAAATTTACTCTAAACAGAATTCAGGAACACAAAATATAAAGTAGATATTTCTGAAAGGAGCAGTTACCAAGAGCATGTAAACATACATCCAAGTGGTACTGTGTCATAAGCACAGTTTAGAAGAAGGACATGAGATTAACAGGAGTCTACTGAAAGACTACTTACCATGTTCTCCACAGACCCTCATCTATATATCTTAAGAAAAAAATGCTTATCTTCTTTAGCACACAGCAAAGCATCTTCTAGTTCTCTCAACAAGACAGCAAGTTGTTTTTTTTTAATTTCTCTCTTTTTCTTTTTTAATACAATTTCACCCACATCATCAGACACAGACTGATGATACTAGTAAAAGAATATTGTAGCAGAGTTGTTGCAGGTACCTCTGTGTTACACATACCTCCATCTGGCTGTAAAATAATTAAATTAATAAATGAAGGGCTGAGATTTCCCCCTTCCACAGGGACATTAGTACTTGTTACTCTCTTCAGATGCTGCTCCCCAAGAAGCACATGAAAATGCTTCTCAGAAAGCACCACTATGACAGGATCCACTGCAAATGCACCTTCCTCTCTTGTCATTGCTTCCCCGTCACCTTAATGGGACATTACAGTATTGTCTAAAGTACCTCTTACTTACAGCATAGATTCTCATCAATCAAACTTGCAACAGAATAAATTTCACTTCCTATCTTCTTCCTATCTACACTGACTTGAGAAATATTTTACTATAGGATGTGCCTTGGGGGGTCTTCCAGCAGAAGGGAAAGAAATTGTATTTATCCTAAAAAGAAAACAGAAGTAGAAGTGTTTGATCCAAAATTCTACATTCTGTCTACATCTACCTCTGCCCTTACTTACCTGATGAATACACAAAATATTAAATGTGGTGGCATTTAATGCAGCTATTTTGAGTGTTCTTGGTTCAGCAGACTACAGTCTCAGCTCACACAACCCACAACAGTTCTGGAAGGTTTAAAACTAATGCTGCTTACCTTTCATCCCAAACTTAGAGTGTCTTCCAAACTTCAGAATAATGAGGGTTATTACTAAGCCAGTGCACACCAGTGCTGCAATTCCCACCACAACGTACACCTAAAAAAAAGAGGACACAAACAGACATGTTTGTTTTGGTTTTGTGTCTTCAAAGATGTCCAGCATACATTCAGATTAGTCTAGTTATGAAAAGAGATTAATTTCAACTGGGAAACAATTGCACTCAGATCAAAGAGTACAGAAAACAGACACTTGTTGAGGTTTCTTCTATTCTGCAGAGATTCAGACACTTATGAGAACTTTTTCAACATCCTACACATTCAAGGCAGGTGGAAGGGAGTGTACATCACCCTTTTCCCTTCCAGCAGAGTGGCATGTTACAAGAAGAAACATAAGAGCAGCACATAGGAAAAAAGAATTTACTGTGGAAATGGTTGAATACTCATATAAATTACCTGGAGTGGTTGCGAAGGCTGCATCACTGGAAATACCAAAACCAGAGAGGACAAACCATTAAGAACCATACTGGTCCTGCTTTAATCAGGGGAGCTTGGACCAGAGGACTTCCACAGGTCCCACCTTTACCACCCTGGCAGTTCAATGACTCTTTTATCAGATGAGACAACACTGTCTTGGATCCTCCCAATTTTTAGCACATTGTCCCAACACACAATCTGCTCTCTGGTTCATGAATGTGCACTCTCCTCTGCTTGCTGCTTTACAGAGTCACTGATAGAGGGAGGTTGCAATGTCAACCAGGCTGGTAACCCACCATCAGTTTCCAGCATTTCAGTTCAGGAAAGCATGAGAGGCAAGGCAGCAAACAGGGAAGCCCATCAGCTTAGCTACTTGTTCTAAAAATCTACCTCAAGCCATTTAATCAAAAACCTACATGAAATCATGTCTTAAAACATACAGTTAGATTTTGAAAATTCATTGCAGCACATCCAACATGGAGGTGACTCCAGGATAGGTATTCAACTGAAAATCTTCAAATTACCTTGGAGGTTTTCGTTTTGTTAAAGAAGATTTGCTCTCCTTGACTAAAAATTAGATGCAAATTCTTAGGCCAAAAAATGGCAGTTAAGTTTTTCAGAAAAGCAAGACACAAAACAGCAGTTTTACTTGAACTGAAAAATGATTTACTTTTTCAAAAAAGAATGAGGAAAGGACAAGAGTGGGGAGCACTGATTTTATTTTTCATCCCTTTTTTTTCCTGAGTTTTGGTCATAACACAGTGATAGTTGTAGTTTTCTGATAGGCCAGAGTCTTATTGTAGTGTCTGCAATTTTGTAAGTTCTATAGCCAGAAAGTCCACAAAGATCACAGATCAGGAAACAATGCATATACTTACAGTGATGCTATCTTCATTCTCTTTGTTGGAAACATCCGTTGAAGTGATTTGATTACTGTTATTTGTGGCATCTCCAAGATCATTAGGTGTGGTTTCATACTCTTAAGAAAGGAAAAAACGTTGCTTTTATAACTTCATAACTTTGATGGGGAAGTGGTTTTCTATATTATTTCTGCTCTGTAAGACGGTAAGGCCACTATCAGCTTTGGGAATTTAAGCTCTTTGGATGCAACTCATAATTGCTAAAGAAGCTGAAATGTTTTGGGGGGAATCACTGTGGCATGTAATTGAACAAAGCGCTGTGACTGACAAATGTGCAAAAAGAAGCAATCTACATCATAATGTGTATCCCTACTGGAAACACTAGAGTTAAATGAGAACTCCATCCATAGAGCTATTTTTATATGCTTCTGATTTCCCATTAAAAATGAAAGACTGCCCTCTACACTGAACTTCACCAGTCTTGTATTCAGTAAAATATAGGACAGTCTTAGAAATTAGCTTGAGCATTTTTGTTTTGCTGAGAAGAACTCAGCAGATGTGTTTCAAGCTATCTTACTAATATCAAATGTGAAAGAGCTGTTTTCATTTGTTTAATAAATAATTTAAAAAAACATGTTATACACACAGAGGTTACAATTTAGCATTGCTATCATACAGATAAATCTTTAAAAATTGAAATGCCTGAGATGCTATGAAGAAATTTAATTGATTTATCAAAATAAATCCTCTGACATGGCTGCAGGGGTAAAACCAGAACTATTCCTTACAAAGAATGGTCATGGCTCAATTATTTATTAGAACTTCAAAATAAAACACAGATATTTAGAATCCATGATTTCCTGAAAAAATTATTCAAATGAGAGAAAAATAATTAAATGTTATATATATGAAGTTAAGATAAACACGCATTAAAATAAAATTTTAAAATGCATTTATTTTATTATTACATCTGGGAACACACCTAACATTTTAATTTCATGATTGTACGCAGATGAAAGAAACAAAGGGCAATAACTGCACCTATTATAAAAGACACCTCCAGCATTGTAATTTAAGTTTGCAATTAAATAGGTATTTCTTTACAGGTTTTGATTAAAATCAGTGCCATAAGCCTGCAGATGAAATCTTAAATGTGAATTTGAAAAAGCTCTTGCTAACTATAGTGGCAGGAGCATTTCTGAGCGTGGAGCTCCAGCTGAGCAAGAACAGGGAGGGCTTGCACCTAAGCACTATTCTCCTTTAGCTCCCAAGGCCAATTTGGAGAGCTCAGCTGGCAGTGTTAGTAAGAACTTGCACTGGGCTTTTGATCTTCAGGCATGCAAGGACACATTTGCTTTCTGCAAAGCATTTGCAGGCTGCACATTTTTTTTTGGTACAGGAAGCTGTCAGCTACCTCTGGCACTAGTGCTACAGTCAGCACAGTCAGGATGCCTAAACAACTCACACAGTCTATTTTGGCTCTAAACTATGCATGCCAAAGGACAGGACTCTTTCAAGACAAAATACGTATTAAATACACAGATCTTTCAAGAGAAAAAAAAAAAATTTCCTGATCTTTTACCATTTGAATTCTCCAACTCTGCACTGCATCCCTGTGTGTGTACCTTACTATGCAGCAAGGTTAGAGCAGCAGCAACAGGAGAACGAACAGCATTCCTTGCTCATCCAGGTAGCACAACAGCTGCCTGAATGGCTCACCTGCACAAGCAGTCTGGACTTTCGGACAAGGTTCTGGGCTGACCATCTGTCACTGTGAGTACATCCTTTGTCAGAGAAGAGGAGACTCCTAATTCATTATTTGCAGGCAAAGCCTGCTTTATAACAAGTACTTCAGCCTAAAAAAAATTGGGCTTCTTTTACAATTAGCTGTGAAAATTTTCACAAATATGGTTTTGGCCAACCATATATTTATTATTGTTTTATGAGACTAACATGTAAAACAAATATTTAGAGCCTTTTCTGCTCTGACTTTGTAAAACAAACTTTGAAGAAGGAAATTTTTTGCACCCAATTTAACTTGTAAATAACAGCTGATGCTATTTGTAGTTCTGTTTATGCTCAGGCCTGTTCTAAACTACTGGAAATCACACCCTGGAGGGCTAATGAGAACCACAGGTCTGGTCTGTGAATCTTCTGAGTGCACTTCTATATTAAAATGGGCAAGAGCTAAGGTAGGCTACATTGGCATACTGGTGGTATGCTGACACTGCTTGCTGTCTAACTGTGAATCATTTGTATTTGAGGTATTGCCAGATCTTCAAAGCCCCTTGAAATGGGTGAATCAGGCAAGGAAAATACACGTGACAGCTATCCAGCACAAGCCGGACGATTTGAGTTAAACAAATTCCTGTTCATTTCACTATGAAATCCAGACACTGAGCACTCCTACAGACAGGATAACGCCTTTTGACTCATGCTAGATAAGGCTCTTATTGCTTTAGGGCCAGGTTCTCTGGTACTCTGTACCTCATGCAGCTACCAGTGACTAATAACAGCTGCGGTGATCTGCAGCTGACGCTGGCCAGTATTTTTCAGCCATTTCACAAACAAGGTGCATGGTGGCTGGGATAGACACAACAGCAGTCACATCAGCACCAGGGGGGTCACTCTGCACAGTCATTCTGGGGCTTGGCAGATATGGGGCAGGTTGTCTCTCTCATGCTCACAACCACATTAGAAGAGGCATCATGGCACGAAAATACGAACTCAGAGCCAAAGGAGCTGGCGTTGCACTCAATGTCCTGCTCAGACCCATGTGAGTCAGTTTATTTCTCTCAGTTAATTTCCAGAAGCTGTCAGGACAGCATTCTCTCTTTCTCTTTTCCAAGAGGTGCTGCAGAGGTGAGCTAGAGGCGTAAGTGACTGCTCCATGCTTGTGGCAAGCAGTGCCCCATGCAGGCAGGACTCCCCTCAGCAAACTCAGTGTCATGCAGCCTGATGTCACCTCATCAGATCTTCTGATTTCTGTTGTGTGTTCAAAATACTTAACAAAAACATTTGGAAATCGCCCCACATCACAAGGACAGCAGTTTCAAACAGCAGAAAGAACAGCCAGGAATAAAGATGAAGGCTGCCTTCACCAGGACTAGGCCTTGCAAGCTGTGATCTGCTAGCAAAACTCGAAGCACACACCTCAGCAGAAACCCACCCAGGTCAGTCAAAGCACAGCACTCACGTGGCTAAAGCCATACACAGGCATCAGGACCTTGATAAAAAGCTCAGAATCAAAATCTTCATGCATACAGCTTATATAATACAACACATGAAGAAACTGTGCAAATCATCACCACTTTCCCATCCTCAACCCTCCCTTCTCCTTCTCCTCAAAAAAAAAAGATTTTGGAAAGAGAGGGAGGGGAAGCTATCCTTTGGAGTTTCTAAGCATTTGAAGTCAAATTGATGCTTCAATTGCACATTTGCTAAAGTTTAATGATGTGGAATGGAATCAAAGCAATAACATTTAGATCAGCTTTAGGTAACCTGAGTCATGGGCTATTTCACACAAATAAAAAGTACTCCAAACAGGACCAGCTTCAAGCTGTTTGTGTATGGTGGGTAAGATGAACTTTTCTACTCACCAGAAGTATACCAGAAATATTTTTAAAAACCAGACAGTTGCTTTTCATTCTGCAGCTTCTATTTCAGTGCACATTGGCTTTCACTTGGTACATTTTGCCTAACTAAAAAACTAATGTGAACACTGTGCCATCAAAATCTCCTGGCACACACTCAGCTACCACTGAATTGATGGTCTGCTTATGCAAGAGAGATTAAGGGAAGGTACAAATGAGCGGTCAGAGCAAAATAAATTGCCTACAGGAAAACTTACTTGTGCCAACTTAATTTCTAAGTGGGATTTAGGGGTACATTTTTGGAGGCAAAACAAGTATGGAATCATCCCTGAAAAAATAAATTAAGTTGTATAAAGAGAAATCACAAACTCTCTTTCCTCCAAGAAATGTCTCCAAAAGGTTCACAAAATCTCATGTCTGTGAACTATATCACACAGCTGTCATCCTACAGGATCAACTGCACCCATTTGTAGCAGTGGATTTATGCTTATTCTAATGTGAATCAAAAGCAGGATAGTAAGTAAAACATCATATTGTCATCACATATGTTAAATACAGAGCAGGAGAACCAAACCACGAAGTACCTTTTAGAGCTGTATTATTCTATGTGACATTTCATTTTAACTGAGCCTAAGATTTGAACTTTTAATGTTTCAGTTCCTTCATTTCTATTATTAAAAGAAAAGAAAATCAAGTATATACCATAAACATCTGGATCCAAAATTGGGCCACTACCTGTACATGGAAAAGAGAAAAAAAAAAAAGAAAGGTAAGCTTTGTAAATAAATTGCAAATGCTGGAAGAATAAAAATTTCTTTATGAGTAGTTTTAAGAGTTGACTTAATTTGCCATAGTAATCATAAGTATCTACATAAATGCAAATCAACATCAATAACTGCAGTTTATTAATTACATTTACAACCATCTNAAAAATGTGTATATATATATATATATATATATATATATATGGAACGAGTGCACCAATAACTATTCCTGTTGAAAAATCAAAGGTAAAATTTTCCCTGAATTCAAGTGGAAGCAGATTTCACAGAGCTTTAAAAATCACTGATTTTTACCTGGTAAAAAAAAAAATTATGCTATTTTATCATTGNTCATATTGTCATCACATATGTTAAATACAGAGCAGGAGAACCAAACCACGAAGTACCTTTTAGAGCTGTATTATTCTATGTGACATTTCATTTTAACTGAGCCTAAGATTTGAACTTTTAATGTTTCAGTTCCTTCATTTCTATTATTAAAAGAAAAGAAAATCAAGTATATACCATAAACATCTGGATCCAAAATTGGGCCACTACCTGTACATGGAAAAGAGAAAAAAAAAAAAGAAAGGTAAGCTTTGTAAATAAATTGCAAATGCTGGAAGAATAAAAATTTCTTTATGAGTAGTTTTAAGAGTTGACTTAATTTGCCATAGTAATCATAAGTATCTACATAAATGCAAATCAACATCAATAACTGCAGTTTATTAATTACATTTACAACCATCTTAGAGTTACTCCAAAGGTTAATATTTTGCTTTATGTCATGTGTGCACACGGCACTAACTCTGACAGGGGCACATGTAATAACACAACTGGACAAAATCTTGGTTTCCTCTATAAACAANTATGCTATTTTATCATTGTGTGAGCAAACCATCTCAAGCTGTGAGCTGGCAAGTTAAGAGTTACAGGTAGAAATGGCCTAAGCAGCACCATTTGATTCCCTCTGTAAAAGGATGCTTCTAAGAAGTCAGCTGCACATCTAATACACAGACAGAACTCTTACAGAAAGAGTCAGATGTCTCAGAAACCAGACTTTATACTAGCAAATGGATACCTGTCTAGTCTACACTTCTCTAAATTTTACTAGTCCCTCTTTGCAGTTTTTTCTAATTACTTACTGCATGCATGTAAGGTTTAGCACATATGCAAGTAAAATGCACAGAACAGCCACAGAAATTAGTGAACTGTTATTCATATTTTGCAAGATGCTTGTGTTTGAACATACCCATTCATTCTGTCCTATAATGTACTTCTAGCCTAGTTTATGTAGTAGGCTTATAGTTATCTCTTCCATATTTTTTCTGTCTATTTTTGCAGGCTTGGAAATAAAATTAACAAATAATTAAAATCTCTAAAGATGAATCCAACTTCAATAAACCTAATTCTGTTTATACTACTATACAGTAAATCCATAGCAGTAGCATTGCACAGGCATAATACCACAGTGAAGTAAGAGCAGAACAGCACAAGAACCTGCTGAAAATACCAGTTGCAACCTATTTGCAGAAGTGCAGCAGAAAATTAGGCTTATTTTTAAATACACTTGGAGATATTCCAGTATCTAGGGATACATGTCAATAGATCCCATGAGAACTGTCGTGGCAATTGGCAGAAATTAATAGCCAGTGAAGAAAGCCTGACTATCTATCCTCAAGTAATCTGACCAGAGGTTTTTGTCCACAAAATGTCATGGATTCAGTTTTCGAGGTGTAGAACATCCAACTGCAGAAAAACAGTATTTCTACCTCCCCTTCTGTAATCTGAAGTGGAAAGAAAACCCCAAACAACAAAAAAACTCCCAGTCCTTTATTTATGAGTTAAATGTCAACATTTTTGTTTCTATTCACTGGAATTGGGTTAAACTAAGAAGGTTGATATAATCCTTAACTCCTCCCAGACTTATAAAACAAGAAGTCATCAATTCCATTCAAATATCTTTTATATAACTAAACCCTTCAAATAAAGCTACAAAAATCAAGATGGTGGACAATCCCCAAATTTCTGTTTAGTATTACTTTTTCTATTTAACACATAGAAACATACCAACTTAATCATCAGTTGAAGTTATTTTAACATTAAACTTCACCACAGTCCTTTTGCACGTTTACACGCTATTATTTTCAAGGCTAAGTACAGAACAGCATCATTGTTTTAGCCCCCAATAGAAGAGGTTGTTGAGTAAATGAGCTATCAAAAGCCTTGTCCTGTTCACTCATCTTTACACACTACATCAACTACTCTCAGATTGTTTGCTTCTTTCTTTATAAATTTGGCATTTCCAAAATAAACCAGCAGCAAAAGACTCAAACCAAAAACATTCTTCTGCAAAAAACATGTTATGCTGCACAAGCAATATGCTACTTCTAAGGCATATTTAGCATATTCTTTTGCTTTGACAAGATATATGTGGCTTGGACTCGTTCAGCTGAATTTTAACTTAGAGAGTTAGTAGATGCATAAACTTAATTAAAAATATCTATTATAGGTAAAAATCTCTCCCACATTCACTAGCCATTTTGGATCAACTATGAGAACAGCCTCCAGAATAAACCATGATCATTTCTTGCTTACTGTTCACAGCAGTTAGTCTCAAATAATCAAGTCACTCTCAGCAAGAATTGGAAACCAAGAATTTTGCAGACTAAAGATAGTTAAAAATTCAGCTAGCAAAACATGAAATTCATTCTTCCAGGTCTTCACAATTAAAAGAAATTCTTCATTTACAACATTAACATAGGTATCATTAACACAATCAAAATCCCACTATGGTACATGTTTTCCTCTCTTTCATGACTGCATCCTCAGATCAATGAAAAACAGTTCTTCAAGAACCATGCTCAAAGTTAGGATCATCTGAGCACAAATTATATCTTCAGCATGTTTGATCCAACTCTGAAAGTGGACTATTACACTATTGATGTAGAACATGCTTCAGACTTATATACATTTACTTTGGGTAGGCATATGGATTATAGGTGAGGGGATTTAATTTTTTTTTTCTTTTTTTTTTTTCTTTTTATCTTCAGAGCATTTGCTCAAGTGATGCAATAACCAGAGAATCAGTTTAAAGCTCAGTGAGTGTACTCCACCCCATGAAACATCAGGACTGGTATTTAATTCAGTCATGAAGACATGAAAATGAACATAATTCCAGGGTGTGGGCCTTAATCTTTATGCTTCATTGTACAATATGTGGGCCAAAAGAAGAAACTACACAGTAATGACAGCACTGAAAAAGCCTTTTAAGGATTTGAAAAAGCCTGACAGTGCTTTAAATAGCAATAGTATAGAACAAAAATTGTAATACGATGCATTTGCTTTTATGTGAGCTTCAGTGGAAGAGACAACAATGTTGTGATCTTTTCTAAAGCTCAGTTCCATGATTCTTGGAGGAGAAAACTAAAAACAATATTGAGGAGGCTAAGTAGATAAGCCATTTCCCCTGTTGTTAATTTTTAAGACTGGTTTGGTGCCATCCACTATGCAAGAACTAATTTCTAATGCAGCTACATCCTGTCTATACATAGCCCCATTTCCTCTATACTCTTTTTGTGAAGCTTACCCCACCACAGATCTTGGGAAATTCTTAAAGAACACATCACAGTTTATATCGATAAATTTACATTCTATAGGAATATAGAAGGGATGGAACAAATAAATCACATCTTCTTTCTAAATTAGAGGATAGCTACAGTTCTATTTACTGTGGACAGAAGTACAAAGCAAAAACAGGACAGGAAAGGGGATTTGGATCAAAGACAAAGAAAAAGATAATGTATTAGAGGTAGCTGATACTCTGTTAGAAAATGAAGCTGGGTTCATATTAAATAATCAGGATGTAAAAGAACTTCCACTGTACACAGAACATCCACAAGTCGAACTGTTTTGCTGAACAATTAAAATGCATTATTAGGGGACACTAGTAGGTAAAACCATGGCATGTTTCTGTAATGTCTCTTTAAAGAAGAACTCCAGAGAAAAAAGAGGAGAGAAGCACTGAGCACAGCAGGAGTAAATAAAGCCCGGTTTTATCAGCTCTTCATCTTCTCCTTAGGAAGGGAAAGTAAAAAACCTGCCATATCTCTCCCTACAGCAAACTGAGCTGAAAGGGAAAAAATGAACTACTGACCATATTTTTATGGTCTGTGGCATGAGATGTAGGTAGAGAATTTAAATATTCACTTCTTTTTCCATCAGATAACAGAGCACTGCTGTTTAAAAAAAAAGGGGGCAACTATTGATATCACATGGTCAAAAAGCCAAGGATACACACTCATATTTTGAGGTATGACAATGCAATTATCTGCACAAGATCACAACTTCTATTTCTACTCCAAATGTGCAAGGTCCACTCAGAGTTTTCTTCCACATGCTCCAATACACTTACATGTACAGTGACTGTTATTACAGCCACTTCGTGTATGGTTTTGAAGATGTGGGAAAAGATCAAACCACAGTGAACATCAATCACTTACAGTAGTCCCTGCAATTCAGTGAGCTAGTCCACCTTGAGCCTGCCCACATAGTATTTAGAAAGGGCGAGGGGAAATCTTTAGAGCAACTGAAGGTCAACCATCTTGAACACTTACACTCCTGGCAATGTAGGTGCCCAGCTGCCACCTAGACAAATGGCAATTGGACACCAAAAATGCCTGTTAAGACCTGAGACCCTATCCATCTTGCCTCTGGGTTACTTGTTTTCTCCCCAGTTCCCTCTGGTGTCCCAAATACAACATATTATCATGAACTCACTTAACTGCACTATCAATTTTGCAACAAGGCACTAGATGCCAACAAGCATCCTCCACATCCTTGAACACACTGCCTAGTTCTATTCATATGCAGTACAGAGGGGCTGAATTGTCACTCAGTGCTTTTCAGGATAAGAACTGAGACTTGGGAAAACTTCAGAAACAGCAACTTTTCATTAGCCTTGGCTGGCATGGAGAATGATTACTCAAAGGGAAGATTAACAGAGCACTGGCATGACCTCCCTTCAGAAGCAATAAACAAGAAGAAAATGTGAAAGAAAAACATTATTTTACAAGTAATATTGAAGACAATCATTCAGAGAAAAAAAAGTTCTATAAAAACCTCCTCCAAAATAGCTAAACTGGCCAAAAGCACTATTTCACCATTTTCATCAATTTACAACTGCTAGCATAAAAACAAAACAAAAAAAAACTACACTCACCATCTCCAGGCACTGACATGAAATGAGCATCAACCCGTTTTTCATCCTCTCCATAATCATTCTTTGCCAGTAAGGTATAAGCACCATTATTCAGGTGTGTAGGATTGTCCAGCTGAAGGCAGCCATGGTATTCGCTTTGATTGATAACGTGTATTTTAGTACAGATGTATTCAGACTCATTCAGTACAGCTCCTTCATAGAACCACTGCAGTGTGGGCTTAGGGTTCCCTTTCACAGTGAATGGAATACACCAGTGGTGGTCTGGAGTCGGAGACTCAATAAATGTGATATTTGGTGCAACTATATTGGAAAAAAGAGTGAAGAACATCAGAATATCCTGAACATGTCCTTCCTCCCTTCCCTCCTTCCTTCCCATCCTCTCTCCCTCCCTCGCTCCCAAGTTGTCATGGAAGTACTTTTCATTCATCAGTACAAAAGTATGTTACTAGATGGAATGGTACCTGTTTGAAGGATACTCACAAAGGAACATACCTGCTCTGTCTAGAGTATTATGCTGAACTGAAGCTGCTCTTTAGAAAGAAATAAAACAAACTAATTCAAAGACTGAAAACATGTTAAATTACTTAAAATGTGTAAGGTGTGGGAACTTCAGTTACTGGATCACTTAGAAGGAGGAAAGAGACATTTCAGCTTTATTTTGCTGAAAAAATAGCCCACAAGAGTGCTAAAGGAAGGCAGTAGTATTGAAAATATTTAAAACTGGCCAAAAGCGAGTACTACTGGAAAGACACTCTGCTAGGAAACTAAATTTACAGATTATTTTCTTAACAGAATCAAAGACAGAACAGATTACTTGATTCTCTAGATTCTTCTGTCAGGGAAAAATGATTCTCTTCTATAGATATTCTCATCCTTGTTCAAACCTGCTAAATACCTCAAGTTTACAGACCTCTTCTGTTTCCCTCAAGAGATTATTCCAACACCTTGCCCATTATTTTCCTTTCTATTTATTCTTAACTACATCCAATTTCTTCTAGTTATACCCCTTTTTATCACTCATAACAGTGCCAAGCTCAGAATCTCTTCAAATATTTCTAGTTTATGTTCCTTCCCATAGTTATTATATATCCAATTTCAACCTACAAACCTACATCTGTTGTGTTTTTCCCTAGTTTACTCTGTTATAAGCATATGCTGCGAAAAATTTGCCATCTACAAAGTGTTCCACTTCCATCTTCAATTAAACAAAGAGTTGCAACTTGTGAAAACATGCTGTATAGTTCATGTAAAATGAATTCAGCCTGGAGCTGAGATCTACGAAACCAATGCCTCTCTACACTATATGCCCCTTCTCCCTTCCTTGGTCCTGAGAAATAAGTGTACTATTCAAAGCTATGACAAATAAATTTACATCTGGCCATCTAAACATTGAACAAAGCAGTTGTTGTTTTAGGTAGTAGGAACTCAAATGTGTAGTTTCGTATAACTCTACCAGCCTTTTGATGCATTCATACTCTGCAATTCCTAAGACAGTGTGCATGTACATGTACACCATTACAAACTTTCCCACACTGACAGTGCCATTCAGTAGTCAGGATTTCAGACCTTTACTTACAGTTTCTTTTAACTGGAAGACAAAGCAGTCAGAAATACATTTTTTGCAGAATACAGAGCTGAAAAAGATAAATGCAACAATGGCTGACTGGGCTACTCCTAGCATTAACTGCAGTAGATAGTTCACACGCCTTAAGGGTTTTCATTTCAACAGCCTGAAGGTCAAAAAAATACCCAAAACAGTTCCTGCTAAAGCAGTTTGGCTTCCAGGTCTGTATGGAGGCCCACATACGTACAGAATACCGTAAGTTCGGCTGAGGCTTGGTCCTCTCCCACAATGTTCTCTGCTACACAGGAAATCTCCAGACCACTGTCCATTGATGAAACATTCTTGATGGTGAGAGAGGCAGGGTTCTTATTTGTGTCACTCTAAAAATGATCAGAAAGACATGTAAACGTCAACCACAGCATTAAGGCCAAGGGAGAGGGAGGGAATTACTGGCCACAGCTGAATCGCATTTTTCATTTTCCCTTCCTTTCAGCTGTATTTGTCCACAATTAATCAAAGCCTTATTTAGGTGTCTTATTCAAACAGACATAAACACGTACAGAACCAATTCTAACAGTCAGTGGCAGCGGATTCAAAGCTGCAAAGTCCTGCTACAAACACTGCAATCAACCATGATTCTGCCCTGTCACTTTCAGTCTGTGCCTTTTTTTACCACTTTATCCCCTCTACATAAATGTTTTTTTTCCTCTAATAATATACCCTTGCTCATCCCTCTCTCCTACTTCATGACTGATTTCTACAGTCTGTCTCTGCCTGTTCTCTAGAACTTTTTCTTCCTGCCTATATTCTGTTCAATCCTAGCTTTACTCATCCTTTTCTCTCTTTTCTTTAAATTTGTGCTTGACATCTCTTCCACTGCTCCCTTCTGAGCCCTACTGTATCTTGACATGTTTTCTATATCCTTAACCAAATTTCTCTTGAAAGCCTTCTTTTCTTAAGAAGCCTTCCACAAGAAACTGCACACATTCTACTACCTCAGCTACTGCCTAGGTACTGTTTTATGTGTTTAAGAGCAAGCTAATTAAGGTAAGAATGATGATTCTTAAAAATCTTGATTCTTATGATTCTTAGAAAGCTCAGTGTCTACAGCCTTAAATAACATACTGACTATGCAGCTATATCACACTGCTTAAGCAAATATGGCTGAATTACCCTCCCACACAAAAAGCACTAGTAAAGCTACTTGTTACTCCAATGTTAATAAATCAGGCCCTTCAGATGATCTCCAAATAATTATTATTTCCATACTTGAATTTTTCATAAAGAGCTAGACTATTTTGTTAAACTGGAAAGGAACCAAAACATGCTCCAAAATTAAATAATAATTATGATAATTTTTAAAACTACTTTTGAGGTACTTCTTGTAAAGTACACTGTCAGTGCCACAGACAACACAAACAAGTAACCCACTATAATTGTAAAGCCACAGCAACTTTAGTTGGCAGTCAACAGGAATATGTGGGAAGGCTCCTGAACAGTCCTGAGCAAACAGAATTCTGAACCTTGAGATGACACAACTCCACTTAAGTTCAATGTCCCTTCGGTCTCAGTGTGACAGTAGTGAAAGCAGGTGGAAAATCAAACACCCCTTTGCACATTTTCCTATTTTGCAATTCTCAGAGCTGAGAAGTGGCCAAAGCTGGACTCAAAGTAGAGGGGCTGAAACACAGGCTCGGGGCTGAAATCCAGAGCGAGAAAAATCTAAACAACGTCAGTCAAACTATCCATCAACACAGAAACTCAGAACATAAAGGTTAGCTTTGCAGAACTAGAGCCTAGTTTTAACCTTTGCTAATGTCCCTCTTTTAAAACAGGTGAGAGGAAACAGTGAAAAGAAGCATACAAGATGAAGAAAATTAAGACAGAAACTGAGATATGGAAATGAAAGAAAAGCAACCAAAAGAAACACTAATAGAAAAGGATAGTTGGGAATCACAAATAAGATCTAAAAGGTTCACGCTCTTCTGCTACTGGAAAGACTGCTGTGTTCCATGGCTAAGTTTGTAGCCAGCCTATATTTTAAGCCCCTCTATAATAGCTTGATGAAGTTATGCCAGGAGAGAATACTCATGGAAAACTTGATGCAAACTGACTGTGGCATTTCAAAGATAGGAGGATTAAAAAAATTAGGTGATCTCACTTTTTGAACAAAGTCCCACACTTGTTTTGGCTCCTAGAATTAAAATTTTTAAAAAGTTTTTAAAAAGAGTGCAACTTGGCAGAGGTTCCCAAAAGTGTTTTAATTTCTTTTTCTCAATGATGACTGATGCCTTGATGCCTTTGGGGAGTTTTACAGATCAGAGAAAATTTTAAAAATACAACTAGAGCTCTGCAGAGCTTTTACTTATGAAAGCTGGAATGAAAGACAGACTACTAAAATTCTATTCAAGCCTGATATAATGAACTTTGGAAAGAAAATATAAAACCTATGAGACCCAAGAGGTCCTGTCTCCTCCTCCCTGCAGGAAGAGTTTTGGAAGTACACTTCCCACACCTTGTACAGGCAGTGTGCACCATCATGATTATGGGAAGCAAATGCCATAAAATCATAATAAACATGGGTTTTTCCTATTGCAAAATAATAGCCATCAATGAGGTCAGCAGCTGCTTATATGCCCTTCCTTTTTCAATATTTCTTTTAGAAAGGGCTTAAGCAGCACACAGTCTACAAAAACAAAACATATAAAGAGCCCAGAAAACAAAATTTCCCTACCTAGATGATTTCAATGAGGCGAGATATTCACACATCATTAAAAAAACCAAACCAAAACAAAACCAACCTGACAGTCTTTTAGGTAAATCTTCAATTTCAAGGCTTTCTATTGCTGCTAAGTGTGTTGAAGAAAAATTAACAAGCCACAAAATATTTGCAACCAAATTCCAACACACCAAATCATGAAATGAAAAGATACTAAAATTACAGATGCAAAGTTTATTTCACAATCAGTATAGACTGGATTTAGTCTCTGTAGGCAGGTATCAGTGATAATTAGAAAGTCCTTGTGTTTCAGTATTCCAATTCACATTGCTTCCAAAAGTTTACATTACTCTCATTTACCAGTGAACATCCAAAAAAACAGAGCACAAATGAGAATCTTGAGAAACACATCTGCCATTCCCCAAAAAGCACTGCCACAGACACCCCTGATTGAAAGTAACTGGGAGATAAATTAACTTTCAATTTCATCTTTTAATAGAAAGTTAACTAGAACTGGGCACGAAACTTCATTCCATCCTTCAGCAGGTGTCACCTGAATTGTCACATGTTTGAATATAAACCTTACCTCATGGTTTGAAACAAGATTAGTTACCACCCAGGACACATTTGGGGGTGGCCCGCCAGTGGTATCACAGTACAACGTGATGCTCTTTCCTTCCACCACGGTGATGTTGTAATTGCTTAAGTTTGCTGAGGGCAAGTCTGTGATAGAAACAACAACACAATAATCCAGCATGTATTTGTATTTCACAGAATAGACACCATGTAACTCTAAGCAAGCCATATAAATGCAAGCACTACATGAAATATTCACTGTAGTCAATACCATTCAGTCAGGCAGTACAAACAGCATCTTTGGAAATAAAAAACAACAATCTTTAGCTTCTATGTATTTTCTGCACCTCCTCTGCTTCACATCCCAAGAAAACATTACTGCATGTGGAAATACCCTAACTAGTTAATTATATAGGAATATGTGTCAGGAGCACAAACAGAAATTATCTTAACTTCAGTTTCTAACTTCAAAATGAAAAAAAAAACCCTCTTCCTTTACTCTTTAAAACTGGAAATTGTATCTGTCTCTTTATAACAGCTACAAAGCAACCTGTAGGTTCCACTGACCTTGTGGTATTTCCACTGCTCTTCACAACATTAAGAGGAAAATTACATTAGCTCCCAGTATCCCACAGGAGACTGAAGCCCTGTCTCTTGTACAGAGACATAGCTCAGAGCAGGGCAAAACCTAGATCTTAAGCTCAAAGGGAGGGAAACAGAGAACTCAAGAGATTGAATTAGAGAAGGGAAAGGACAGAAGAGAGGGTTAACTATTGCACAGAGCTCTAATCAAGGCACGTCAGCTGATTTTTCTATTGACCTCAGGAAAGCAGAAAAGCAGTGGGATGGTAGCACTCATCAGGAAACAAGACCAGGTTTTACTAGAATTAGGAGTCCCCCTCCATCTTACAGAGCTATAAATCACCCTGTGCCCCGTTCTAAGGCACCCAAAGCACGGGAATTTCCCATAGAGTAAATTTATGCCGAATGTTTACAAAAACACAAGGAATTATAGAATGACCCTCTCCAAAATAATACTAGCAATATGAGTAAATTTCATGCACAGAGGAACTCACATTTCATATTTATTTATGTAGCAAATAATTATGCACCATTTTAGAAATAATGTCTTTCTTAAAAGATATTACATCATCATTTGAAGCTGCTAGACTCTCTAAAGAGTCTTGGCCTCCTTTATGAGGCATTTCACATAAACAGTTTAAGGCAAATTTTACTTGCAATTTATCATCTCAATCAAGCTTATCTGCTGTGCAGGACATTTATGCATGATTTTGCAATGACTTTTCTTTTTCTGAAACAGTAGCTCTCTTTGGTTGTGTTTTTTAGTTGAGAGTACAGCAGTTTCAGCATGGACTTGCTGGTATAGAAGTTTAGCAGAGACATTTTTCTTTATGTAACAAATCAAAAACAAATAAATAACCATCGAATCAATGTGAACACATTCATATGTTTGCTGGAGGTTCAACAGAAGCTAGATGTATTGGAAACCTCCCTTAAATTAGTTCAAGAAAAAAAAACTGAGTGGAAGCAAGACAGAAAAAGAGATGAATAATTTTCCAGATAATGCTCTCTTGTCTAATAAGATTTGAAGATCAGCACAAGTATACAATGACTGCTCAGACAATTCTCACAATGTTTTAAGTAGTGTGGTAATATGATTCCCATTATAGGCATCATGGATTTCTTCTATTATGTTCACTTTATAAATCATGTGTTGAAGTTTATTGAGACAGAGCTGGAGGGTTTGTATGCCTTGATGTAGTAATCTGTTAACGAAGGTAGCCATCTGCTCTAGCCTGCTGTGAATTCAGATCTCACCAGTGTCTGTCAACTAGCTGAGCAGGAAATAAAACTAATCTTAGGGAACATTTGGATATTAATTATGCTAGTTAGGGAACAAGGGGAGAAGTAATGAGATAATTTGCTTTATAAAGTTACACTTCCACAACACCTCTAAATACTATTCCAATTACTCTTGCCAGACCTGAACATGCAAAGAGAATAAAGATCCCCACTCTTCTTAACCCTACCACTTGGGAGGAGGTCTACATGATAGATTAGCATTTCATTGTGCAAACTGGCACAGTTCCTACTAACACATCATTTCATGTGAAACCTCTCATGCAAGCAAAAATAAAAATAACTTTTGTCCCTTAGAGCTCTCCTTTAAATAGCTGTTAAGTTTTGAGACAACTTCTTTCTGCAATGTGTTTATTCATAGGTTAAGCAACTGAAGTTTAATTCCTCTGGTACTGGCTCTGATTCCCGCCCAGAACTAGATCTAGTTCTGTTTATTTGCAGAAGTCTGCATATGTCATGTTGGTGTTACATCTCTAATGGAATCAGCTACATCATGGTGCATCCTGCCAGAAGGCTATAAAATAATAGTACTTATTGTTCTGTATGTTCATAAGTTACACTAAAAACCAATTGCAAGGCCCCTGCATCTAAAAAGGTACGAAATGGAATGGAATGGAATGGATTAGACTAAAGTTAGAATTAGAGATAGAATAGATTAGAAATCACATTATTGTGTGTTTTTTCTTTTACTCTTTTTCCCAGTCATAAGATGGGTGAAAAACACAAGAATTGTCTTGGGATTCATTTTTTCTGGTTAGATATATTGAGATTGTGTGCTTTAACTGCAGGATAGTTTTGCTTTCCTTTCCAGTGGCACCCAGACTGCTCCACAGTGGAATCCACACTAGCTGAGATATGACTTCATTTGGGAAAAGCAAGACAGTCACATAAGGCGTCATCTAGACATGTGATACGCTGCCTTTACCAGCAAAGCAATGACATTAAGCAGCAAAATCTGTACGGAAAAATACCTATGTTAAAAAAACATGATAGACCTTAACATACACAAACGCTCAGTTTGTATGCCCAGTGTAGTGAGACCATTTATATCAGCCAGTAACACTTTGACTCTTACAGAACTACAGAGATGCCCAACCATGTTGCCTTTACTCCTGAGTTAATTAGTTTAAATACAGTGGTTTTAGATAGTTATCACTTTTGTTGATAGGGGTGTACATTTTAAAGGACTTTGTAAACAGCAGTTGACACAAACTATCAGATAGCATACTCAAATACTTTTGTATACTGCCAGCATAGCAAGATTAGACTGTAGCATAAGGGCCTGCACAAGGTAGACATGACATCATCTTTCCACAGGTTTCATCTTGGTATCTGTCACACAGATTACTCCATGCCTCAAAACTCAAAACACAATCTCTGTTCCAAACTTTGATAGAATTAATTATTACAAGTCTGGATATCAGCAATAACCCTGCTAGTACCTGATTGATTTTTCAAGGTTGCTATAGACTTGGCCTTAACCTTCTGCAGCAACATGTTGTATAGAGGCTGTAGACAAGAGCCACTCCCTTTTTACGAGTTCTGGAATTTCTCATTCATATTTATTGAGTACTCTCCTGTTCCGGTAGAATGGGGTAAAGAGAGTTTCTGATTATGTTTTTAAGACCACCTTGTTTTATTTTGTTTTTCAATTCCTCTTTCTTTTAAATCTATTCAAAGCATTTCAATCTAGAAAAATGGGAAGACAGAACCTGCTACTGAGAACTTTAAACTGTAATGTAGTCAGTAACACAGTTTGAGAGATGAAACCATACAGTAAAATCCATGTGTTTCCATTATGCACTAGTACATAATAGCTATGTGTTTTCACTGCATACGGATCGTATTTTTTCATATTCAGCATGATTACACTATTTTCAGGAATAGGCAGCTCTGGATTAGAATAAGCAGTCACTTCCCCTCAGCCCAGCACAACTAGACAGAACTAGAGACAAGCAGAAGGAACACATTTATGTCAGCTGAGTCTCTCCAAATATCATCTCATGCTTTAGGAGAAAAAAACATTCCTTAAAGTTGGGTTTTGGGGAGGGGGGCCATTTACCTTCACAGACCATCATTAGTGCAAAAGGATGGCCTGAAGCCATCAGACAGTGAAACTGTCAAGCATCACTAGGGAATGACTCACATCTTCCTTGTGCACAGCTGGGACTTCAGCAACCGCAAAACCAACGCTTTGGATGCCATTTTCAAAGGTTACTACTACATTTGGCGACACAGCTGTCAATGGAAATTAAGAAAATGAATGTGCCTGTATTCCTAGACGGCTTTCCAAGGCTTCATGCTGCTACTTACTACTTCCTAAAGAAAACTTAAACTGGCCTTTCTAGAGCCAGACTGTCACTATATGTCAAAGGAAGGATATGATCTAATAGAGAAATAAAAACTCAAGTCTGTAACTCAACTCTTAGCACTCTTTAGCCAATATACTAAAGGAACATTTACAAGAAGGTGGTCTTAAGCCAGAAGAAGCAAATCCACCATTACACCAAAGATACTGCTTCACTGTCTGCAGTTATAAAAATTTTTACAAAATTAATACCACTTTTTCTGCTTCAATTTTCACCTGCTCAGTTCTAGAAATTTTTCAGTTGCTCAAAACCCTTCAAAAATTCTCTTAATATGGTCAATTAGCCTCACTAATACCTAAGAAATTACATGATAAAAAAATAGTACCTGAGGGAATACTATAAATTCAATATTGCATTCATTAATGCCATCCTTTGCACACTAAGCCCCTGATTTTCACTGGCCTTTCAAAAAACTCCCAGGAGTCTAGGCATGACACAGTATCACTAAATGGTTTTCAATGTGGCCCATGTCATCTCCTTTTTGCTTGGCATGCTTTTGGACGTCAATTTGTTGTGTGATAAGAACAAGAAGCTACCACAAAAAAATGACTTTTTTTTCTGCATCTGATTTTTAACCAGGTAGTTTTAATCTTCACCTGGAATCCTTAATCATCTTTTTAATAAATATATCAGACACAGAATGATTAAAATAATACTGAGGCAACAACCATCTATCAAACTGAGCCATTCAAGGCAGCCTACCAGAACCACTGATTTATAAAACGTCCACTGCAATTTTTAGGGCACAGTGATTAAAATCAGTCTACTTTCCTCACATCAGGTTCCAATACAGTCTAGGGTTCTGCTTTCTCCTGATTTGGCTTTTTCACTCTAGGGATAAAACATACAACTAATTACATCACTCCAGTACAGCCTGGTAACAACCACTACTTGTACTGTCTGGAACCTGAAAGCAGGATGGTTGACAATGCAATTTGTCATGAACTGTCACATGGATCTCCAAATTTCAGAGGTCTTACTGGCTCAAAACTGGTTGTATGGAAAACAGGATATGACGATAAAATGTTCCTTGCATCATTCTACTAAAATTGTTCCTCGTTTGAAAAGGCAGTAATGTTTACAAATTCCAGAGGTCTTTTCCTATGTGCTTTCAAGGGCTTAAAAAAGAAACAATGAGAAACATTCTAGTAATTCTAGCTATAAAGATAAGAGCTGTTAGATATGTGATTCACCTCTTGGGTTTCACTTAACAAAAGCCTGCAGCCAACAAGCTCTGAGCCAGATTTCTAGCCTAGCTGCATCTTCAAAGGTCTATAAAAAGGATACCCCCAAAATTTACATGCAAAGCATGAATGAAAGAAACACAAGCAATTGTTTCCATTTCCTGTTGTATCACAACCACAGAATCAAAATGCTCAGTACATAGAAAATAGCAGAAATCTCAGAGGAGTTGTAACAAGATGACAAGCACAAATATATTCAATGAAGATAAAAAAAATATGTTAGGCAAATAACATACAGAATTAGCAGAAATAAAGAACATATAAAACAAATTTTCATCTTTCATTTATCTTCTGGAGCCCAAAGATCTCCATTTTTTTTCTGAAGTTCTAAGATCCCTTTCCTTTTCAGTGTTCATTTCATGATACTACCACCATGCATCTCCGTCACTAGGATTTTGCCATTATGAACAACAAAACTTGACATTTCCAATGGGTTAAAATGTACAGTAAAGGCGTTAATCTTAGATGTATAAGAGGAAAAGATTAAAATGAATCTGGGATTATGACCCATTTCCCCAGATTTCTATACTCTGCCCACTGTGTGTGAATGTAAATTTTAAAAACCTGCCCTGGATCAAAATTTCTTCAAACCTTCAAAAGAATATATAGCCATTGAATAAAGCACTGGATCACCACTGAATAAACACATGCTTGCCATGTGGCACAGCAAATATTGATGGGTGTTTTCCACAATGACCAAAGGTACCAATGGTACTTTGAACAGGTCTGGCAGAACGTATTTCTGTCAGGAGGCAGAATGAAAGATACAGCAGCTCACTGAGCCTCCCAAATGGCATACCTGAATGCCACTTTCAACCAGGAACCTTTACAGAAAACAATTAAACAAGTACAGTCTCTACCAGAAGATGATGGATCTAATTTAAAGTACGCTTTCCCAGATCAAATGCACTCTTACTTTGCCTTTAAACACTCCATCTCTCCATACTTAACTAAAATTTTCACTAGAAGCAAACTCCTTTACACAGAGCCAGCACATGCCACAGCAAAGACCACAAGACTTACTAACTCATCTTCACAACCACAGAGACAAGCACTGTCTCCACAGAGAACTGTCACACCATGCAGGGCTTCAAATGCCACCATGAATGCAGTGCAGCCAAAAACAACCAACAGGTGCACCTGCACAAATTCATTTGGACACCAAGTTGTTAGCTGCAGTCAACCTCTATCGAAGCTCTGAAGGTTGCTGCAGATATTTCAAACCAGGTGAAGGGCTTACACCTCTGAGGTTTACATCAGTCCTTAACTTCTTCACAGGATCTTTCTTTTAAGACCCCTAGGTATAGTCTGGATTCTAACTAGGAAGATGCTGAATAAAATAGGATCTTGCATATTATTACCTGGTCCCCAGTAATAATATAAACACCTTGTCTGCAAGAATTTTGAGTTGTTTTTATTCAAGAATTTTGGAGTGCTTTTACAGAAGATATCAACTTTATCAACAATTCCCTTGCTAGTAGTATCATGAAGGTATCCAACCATGTTTTCTGAATAGCTAAGGAAATTAAATTACACCTGGAGAAATTGTTCTAACATGGCATTTAAGCTTCAATTGATCCACAATAGCTTTCAAAAGAAAACCAAAGACAGGCAATGCCATTGAGCTGAATATGTCAGCCACAAGCTTAGCAGATGAACTGAGAGTTAAACAGCCTTTGAAGTGTAAGTTAATGAGGCCCAAACCAGCTTATGCAAACCTTTAACAAATGGCATCTCATTCACTAAGTGTATGTAATGCAGTTGCAATTCCTGTATTGTTATCTGTAGAATTTCATGTGTGGCCAGAAAATACTCAAAATAATGCTGACCTGCCTAATGTTGCAACATGATAAACATATGATCCTGAAACAGGAATGTTTTCAGAGAACAACAGAAAAAAGTAAAATTATGGGTTTCACTTTTGGTACCAAGTATACCATACACCAAGTATATTACTGAAGGGATGCCTTGAAGAAAGGATTCCCCTTTTGAAGAAAACAGCACTTTCTTTAGACTTCAGGATACAGTCATTCTTCACCTAGACAGAGCAACGTAAGAATACCACCAGAAAAGAGTCAAAGAGCTGTTCTCCTTAGCAGATCAGTACTCCACACTTACACAGATGTGTCAAGTCAGGCACGGAGAGTACCTCAGTAAACCCACACAATGTCATGAGTTCAGAGACACTTCTTTTCCTTGGATAATGCTTTATTTCTTTCTATTTCTAATCTACTTTGTATTACAAATCTCCTTTTTTGACATTAAAGCAGAACTTGAATCAGTATTAACAAACAAAAATCGGCTTTTTTTCTAATACGAGACATTCACATATTGCCACATGTGGCTCAACTATCAACATTCACAACCCCTGATTTACATAGATGGTCATGTCTAAACATCTGTATGAAAGCTGATATTTGATTCACAGATAGATAAATGTTGCATGTTCAGAAGAAAGTTATATATGTATCTTTGAAAATGAGATTCCTGTTGCCTTTTCAAACTCCATAAAATTTTGGTTATTTCCACTTAAAAGCTAGAAAATTCTTTTAATTAAGTTTGGAAAATTTTAACTCAACTTGAGAGCAACAGTGAAACCCCATTACTGTCAAAGTCTCACAAAAAAATGAAGTTTTTCACATAGCCCACAATCACAGATAAGAATTAAAACTCTTACAGAGAAATAAGAACAGTTTGCCACCACACATCATGCACAACATTTAGTTCTTGTGCCAAAATAAACAACATAGGCTAGAGAATCCATGAATATTTTGAAACATAAACACTGAGAACATTTGAGGCTTTTTTTAACCTCACTTAATTCTGCCTATAATATTCTCCTTCTAATAGTCTTATCGGTGAAATCTGGCTGATAGTGGAAAAAAATGTCAACACCCACTGGATTATGCCTTTGCTTGTGGTTTTAGACTGCATTGTACTGTGATTGCCTAAGACCTAATGCTTATTTTATTGGCTCAGTAATGCTACAAATCTTTTCTATAAATTCAAAGAAACAAATGTGTCAATCCTTCAGTTTGCCTTTTTTCCTCCTTAGGATTTATAACCACCTGCCTCCAGTCTCATTTTACCACTTACTTATTTACCTCTAGGACAAAAACCAAAATCACCAGAAGCAGGCTTAAATGAAGCTAAACCCAGTTCCAGTCCTTTTTCAGTCATCTGAACAATTACCTCTTAAAAATCATGGGTTTCCCCAACAAGTAAGAAATGGGCAAGCAGTTACTTATCTTGAAATTCTACATTACGACAACTTCTAAAATTTTCTCAGTCATACACAAGTATCTTAGTCCACACTAAGAGCAACACCATGGTACTTTGTGTGCAGGAGAAGAGACAGGCAAAGAATGTGAGCATTCATTAAATCACATAGCTCTTAGACCAGACAACAGTTCTGCTGACTGTCTGCAGATGTAAACAGCTAGCCAGTCTGAATAAACCTTAGTGATATGTAAAGCAAATTAGCACAGGGAACTAATCTGTGACATTGTTCAGTAAATTGTAGCTAGCATATGTGACCAGTGACAAGAAAGAAGGCACCTAAAGAAACAATATACGATAAAAAAGTGTCCAAAGCCAGCGCAGTAAGCAAAACTGAAAGACAGATTCAGCATCACATCTCCATATACAAAACTAAACTGGCCAGATAAGGCAAAATGCCATTAACCAGACTGAGATGCAAAGCAATACAAAATCTGCACAGGACTGCAGAGACAGCTGTAGGAGGCATGCCTTTTCCCAAAACACCAGTAAGATAAAAAGATTTCTTTCAGTATTACTGAAATAAATGATAACAGCTCAGTAACTGAATGTCTACCAGAGGGAGCAAGCAACACGTCACAATCAGTCTCAAGGATGTGGTCCTGCCTCCCTGGCATTCAGTGAGTTCCAGGTGATCTGCAGACTGACAGTCTTTTGAGTGACCTTACCCAAGGCACAGAACAGGCCTTGCTTCCAAGGGCTTAAGACATTGGCCACCAGAGCTTAGAAGCATTAATAAGAATAAAGTGTTTCCTCATTTAGTTCTCTTTATTGATTTTCTAGTGCTATTTATCAGATGGAAACAAAAGGAGATGTCCCAGGTGGTGGTGCTGTCCATGCTGTACAGACAACTGGCAAGTGCTCTGAAAATGGCAAAACTGAACACCACTATCTCTATACACAAAAGGCTCTGCTACTGTGTTAGATGCAACTTGAAAACCTTTGACACAGTAACTACATGTGATCCTAAAACCTAGAAGAATTTGACAATTTTCATCATATCTGCATACATTTCAAATGCAGTTGGAAAAATAATTATTGATTGACACTTTTAATATTGCAACTGGAAAGGATCTTCTAGATAGTGAGCATATCTGACTTTAAACCTCAAGAAAATAAATCACAAAGCTGATGACATCTAAATGGTAATCTTTAGTCAGCACATTATTGAACACTTCCACCGTACAGTTAGCAAAGTACCACAGAAATTTGCTAATTTTCTCAATTACCTACCAACCAAAGCCCTGTGATCAAGAAACCACAGTGGCGTCTACCTACTTCACAGCAAAAGATTTATTTACAGCACACAGCAGAAAGACATCCTATTATCAAAACATTTATCACACACTGTATAGGCCTCTCACTAAACACTATGAAGTAGTAACATCTTAACATGAAGAAGAGTGCACATTTGTTTAGTATACAAATTTAAAAAAAAAAAGAAAAAACAGACTCATCAAGGAGATGAGATTAAACGATTTCATTAGCAGAGAAAATTAGAAAAGCAGAGAAAATGTTTTACTAAAAAAATGCAGAAGTCTGCATGCCCAAATATTTCTCTTCACAGCAAAGGGAGCTAAAAAAACATCACAGAGTTCACAGGAAAAAGAATTCAATATGTTAAAAGCTGAATTCCTGTTCTGCTTCAATTCTGCATATTAGCCCAACAAAAGGTTCTGGAAATGAAATATATTTCATATATTTCAGCTTCATCAATGGTTTTCTAAGTTTCGTCCTTTAAAATACAGAAAAACATCTGCAAAGATATTGAAACCAAGAGCCATGCATCAGATTTTTCAGATATCTTCCATAACACAGCCCACCAATATGATCATTGGTCTTCATCAGGGATTCTCTGCTCTATGTCTAGGAAAAGGATGTGTTGACATTTTTATTAAAAATCTATGTCCTGCATTGGTTCATTTTGAAAAAGTAAATTAAGAGAAAACAGCTGCTAAAAGAAAAGAAAAAAAAAGGGGAGGAAAAATGATGTAAAATTTGGTGATATTTGGACCCTGTAAACTAACATAAATTTGTAGGCATGTGCTGGCATCCACTCAGATCCTCAATACAATGCATGTTATCCATATGCAAATCACACATACTGCAAATTCCAGTCTAAACGTTGTATATACTCACCTTCCCTCCTCCTTTTCCTCTTCTAGTTAGAAGTACCACCTCCCCTTGTCATGACAAGTATTTTAGTCAAGATATGCCCACAGGATTCATGCATGTGTACACACATATGCACCTAAACAGCATCCAGGGCCCAGAGACAAGCCTGTTTTGGCTGCAGATGGTTAAGAAACCAGGGGAAAGAACTAATCTCTCACAGGTTTAATTCTGGGTATTTAACATCAAAAGTTTTCAGAGGAAAATCCTAGCAACCTGGTAGCTTCTAGATGTGCCAGCCAAGAATGTTACAAAATGTGCTGGAGTTTCTCTTTTGCAATATTTGATCTCAGTCCAACAGCCAACCTCTCTACACCCAGCACATTAATCTACCTTCTAGTCCATCCAGCTGGAGCAGAAGGTTGGGTGCATTTAGCTCAGCTGGGTATTGTATCTCCCATTTCAGGTAAATCAGATCCTGGAGCACACAAGACCAGCTCTGCAGCTCATAAGACTCCCTGAACACATGGGGCATTTTTGATTGCACAAGACACTAACACTATTTCTGCCACCACACCTAGCCCCAGAAAGAAGCTGGGCACAAGTTCAACAGTGATACGTTATTGACACTAAATGCTGCACTTGCTGGGCCTGCAGCAGTCCCCACAATGGCTGTTCTTTGCTGGCAGCTGCTATCAGAGGGTGTCACACCCTCCACACAGGCAGTGGAGAAAAGGACACTCAATGGGCGAAGATGGAAGGAGAAAAGGTATAATTTCTCCTACTGGTCACATTCACTTATAGCTTTTCCTATCAAAATCAGCCCTCCGTGAAGATCTCCTTGCCCTCTTTCCTTCCTGCCTGCCTGATGCTGGGGACCCCAGTTTCCCACTCTGCTTCCAGAGGCCAGCAGATGTGACACCATTTCTGCCCCTCGAACACAGAGGAGGAGAAATCTCTAGCTAGTGAGTGAAACCTTTCCCCAGCTGTTCCAGGACAACATGTAGGTGGCAAAACTGTATATAAAAAAGGCAAGGATATGGCTTTATGTTATGTAATTTTTCTGGATTTTTCTAGATCCATATATCTGAAAACAATATGCTACAATATGCCACAGACTTAAGCTTGATATAACTCTTTTGTATAGCCTTTAAAGTGAGCTCAGTAGAGTTTTATTTGCATGAAGAACAGAACTGTTGCTAATTTGTCTCAAGTAGCATGTAGTTCTGAATTTTCTTCCTATGAACTTAATACTAGTATTTTTGAAGGAAAATAAAGACTTCATTAACTATATATACCTGAAAAAAATCAAGTAGGTAAAACTGAGCTATGATTGTCTATTTAGCTTGGAAACACTAATATTTATTTCAACAAAGGAACATGTGTTCTATATAATACTTGTGTGCTATCTATAATCAGTATTCTGTTTCCCTGCAGTTGAATAATGGTACATTCTTAAAGGATCAAGAGAAAAACAAACAGGTTTACATGAACTGGTGAAGGCCCTTGAAGAGGAGCCATATGAGGTGTGGCTGAGGTCACTTGGCCTGGAAGAGACTAAAGGGAGACCTCATTGGGATCTTCAACTTCCTCATGAGGGGAAGAGGAAGGGCAGGCACTGATCTCTTCACACTTGTAACCAATGACAGACTCAAGAAAATGGTATGAAGATGAGTCAGGAGAGTTTAGGTTGGATGTCAGGAGTGTGGTTGGGCACTGGCACAGGCTCGCCATGGAACTGGTCCCAACACCATGCCTGTCTGCGTTCAAAAGGCATTTGGATAATGCTCTTGGGCACATGGTGTTACTCTCAGGGTGTCCCATGCAGTGCCAGGAGTTGGACTCCATGATTTTGATGGGTCCCTTCCATCCCAGCATATTCTGTGATGCTGTGATTCTATGAAGGTCCCAAAACCATTCTATGTGGGGTGCAAGACCATTGAGTGGTTAATATCTCCACTGAAAACTTTTCCTTTCAAGCATTGCTGTCATCCTGAGAAGTACTTTGTAAAAAAGCATGTTTGTTTTTCCCTGGCTGACAATAACATAGCAGTAGTTTTATGTTAAAAGAATATTACCGCAGTTCGGGACCTTCATATCCAGCAAGGCTGTCCTCTTATTGTTGTCATCTATGCAGTACAAGTCCTGAGTTTCTGTGTAAAACTTGGTCTCTTGAAATTTCTTGATCCACATGATTTCACAGGAACACTTGAATGGATTATCCACCAATATCCTACAGGAAAAAACACCAATTTATTTAGAAGGTGAAATGTGCCGCGCATATAGAAAAGAAAATGAGGGGCAGAGGGGCTCCAAGCATTCAGCTGGGTGAAAATACAAGTTAGTTAGAAAGGTTAAGAAAGGCTGGCCGAACTCTTTCATTAAGAAGCATAAGGCATTCACCCTTGATAAGCTCAGTGCAAAGTAAGCTGCCAAGTTGGTAACAGTTTCCATGTAGGGAATTAAGTGCTGCATGCACTGAGGACACAGAATATCATAGGCAGGAGAGATCACACAGGGGAATTGGCTACTGTTTCAAATTCATCAGCATAAATCAGGAGCCCCTGGAGAATGGCCACTCAAGAAGCTCCATTTTATTTCATAAATCACGAAGATATTAGAATTCATCTCTTCTACACCTGAGCCACCACTCAATTACCTCAGAAATGGTTTACTGCTGTGGGGTGGTAAATTCTTTACAAAGTCAAATGTCTTGGATTATACGCACATTCTAACAAACTTTAATTTTAAAAAAAGGATTTTTCCTAATCTTTAAAATTCATCTGCTACAGCACTCTAGAAAAACCTCACAGTAGAACCATAGGCAATGTCATGAAGAAATACTAAATGAAAAAATGGCCCTGAAACAAAAATTTATATGGTACCCTGCATGGAATTTAAACCACAGGTTAGCAAACTTAACAAATTCTAGCTTTAAAATTTAATAAAACTACACAACAGTGTAATGCAATTACATGCATGTTAAATATGAACAGAAACACGTCTACACAGAGTGACCAGTATTTTTTTTCCTTCTACTGGCATACATGAGATCCAATAATGTGGGTGAGCAAGTGTTTGTTTAAGACATTTCATTACCAGGAGAACAATCATTCTTAATAGTTTCACAGCTGTTTTCAATGTACAGAAGCTCAAGTTTCTTGCAGAATCTATGCTCCCAAATGCCTCCTGAAGATATGAAGTGTGCAAATCATGAAGATTTCTTATTAGAAATCTTATTAGAGCGACTTCTCCAAAAGCCATCTCAAGTTCTTTGAGGAGAAACAACTGCAGGGATCCTCAAAAGTGTCTGAAGGAGCAATTTGTGTTCACAGAAGTCATCCGCTGGACTTAAACATGCAGCATGAACAAAAATTGTTTGCATAAGACATAGTATGAACATGATGATTCCTTGGGTCAAAGCCTATGACATGCATTTTCAAAACAGTGACATTTACTTCCATCTTCTGTTTCATCCTACGGCTTCCTAGTAAAGAGAAATTTCTCTTGACCAATGGCTGAGCAGTCTTCTTCTAGTGTTTTATTTTGTGCTAAACCCATCTAGGGAGTTAGGCACATCATTGCCAGGATGCTGGATGCATAATGACCCTCTACAGACACTTGTGTGAAAGAAAAATTCTGACCTACAGAAAGCAAATACTGAGTCTTTACCTCGTTTGCTCTAATTTTATGGCTGCAGTTCATTTGTTCTAGAAGAAACCTTCCAAGGTGACATCTCCTTCTGTGCAATACCTGGTGACTATCCTCTACTGCACTTTATTCTAAACGTCTCATCGCCTTACATTTTGATTTGAAAGGGTTCTAACAGGACAAAAATATTTTTTTGTCAGATTTAGGGGAAGTTCTTCAGAAGCTATTTATGGCAACATCCATATCTCAGATTCACCTACCAACACTCTTCCTTCTCCCCTGTTTCTGATCTTCCACTTATCACTTATCAACAGAACTGTTCAACTATACTGATTTTATCACTGCTTGTCCTCCTTTCAGGCTCTGCTTTTATCCCTCCACTTTCTTTCCCTCATTTCCCCCACATCTTTTTATCTCACTTCATCACATTTGTTTGCATAACTTCAGTTTGTCTAGTCCAATACTTGCTTTCCGAAGCCCACAACACTCTACCTCAATTTTGTATCCCCTTTTTCTCTCAACTTGTACATCATCATGCATTGCCTCCATACCTCAAATACTACTCTCTTTAACCTTCACACTATCCATTTTTCCCATATCTGGCTCACTTCCACTACCTTTGCCCTGCTTCTTCATGCAGAAGCAACAGAACAGCATGGAGCAATGGGAGAGCTTTGCAACCAGCTAGTCTCCTCATTAGAGAGCTCAGCTACTGGCAAGTTATTGAAGAATATTCCAGTGAGCAGTATTCCCTGGGCCATAAAGAAAATAATTATACCAACTTAAGTATCAACAAAATATATTCAAGGGGCATAACCTCTTTTTGTGCCACAGAGATTTGCTCATTTCACTTCTCACGTGCGGAAGCTCACCAGAAGAGGCCTAGGATTGCATGTGAGGTGCTTCATATCTGGACTGGCACTTTGGACAAATTCCAACTCTGCTCTGAGATCCAGGAGAGCAATCTCTCTCTCCTCTGCAGCCCCAGCTCTCCCAGAGCTCCTGCAGGCTCTCTGCATATTAGCAGAGAATTCACAGGATGACCAAAATTTTGGAACATATATCAATAAGAAAATATGACAGATGTAACAGAGAATAAAAATGTTAGTATTGAAAAAATCAATAAAGAAATGTTTACCAGTGCTTTCATTGCTAAACAATTATATAAAGCACAGTGCAACTCAAGAATTTGAGAAAATATAAATACTCTTAAATAGCCAGCCAGAAGTTGTGTAGCCACTATAAGAATATGAGAGACAATCTTCGTATTAATATCTGCAAAAGACTGTATTTTCACTAGTTCAAATATTTAAATAAACACCAGCAGTAGTGTGTGAAGTAATCTCACAATACAATATCTTAAAGCTATAGGAAGAGGCTATTTTGACCTCTACATTGCTTTAAAAACTATACCTAACCTTCTTGAAACCAGGGAATGAAAATTTCTCTGCATTTAAGTGTTAAGAATTGATGCTTTCTTTGGACTAGAACTGCACTTCTAATTCCTGATGGACGTCTACCTTCAAGAGAACAAACTTTGAAGTGTTAGTCTTCCATTCCAGCCAAAAATAAACTTATATTTTAAGAAATGACAACTTACAGATCAGACAAACCCAGATGGCGAAAAGGCTTCTTGGACAAACTCGAGAGCTTGTTTCTGGATAAATTGCTATGGCAAAAGAGAAAGATTGCATTAATTAGAATTGCTTCTTCTTACACTAAAAATACATTTTGTGTCTCTTGAAAAAGCAATTAAGGACTAGAACCAGCTCTAAAATCCTTTGACTTCAGTTGTAAAAGGGAAGTGTTCAGTCTTACTTTATGGTTTGAAGGGTTTCAAGGGCTTGAATCCAGTCAGCATCTAACGTCAAATAGGTTTAATAAATAAGTTATTTATTTAACTTTAACTTTTAAATTTAGTTATTTAATGTGTTAATAAATATGTTTAACAAATATGTTTCAAAATCAAAGTCAACAGTGATCAATGTTTTCACTTTTAGCACTTTGTCAATTGCAGAAAAGCAGCAGATTTAACTGTATTTCAAAACTATTTTGTAAAGTCCAGGTGTTAATTATATGCTCAATTTATTCATGTGAAATGGGTGTATCCCTTTCTTTGATGCTGCACCAAACTCTGTACTCATATAAGCCCTCTTCACATGCTAGCACACATCCACATCAGAGCTTTCTAGTTGTTCTTTCCAAATTGCATGTGCAATATGCACCCACATGGAAGATCAAAAGGAAAACTGTAAAATGCCTGTATTGGGCTTTTTTTATGTCAATTAAGCATTTACGGTTTCCAGTGGTAATTAAATGAAAGGTCTTTTCTCATTATGCAGAGCAAAGACATGTTGATCTGAACCAGAAATACTCCTCCCCCACAGGCTTACAAAACTGCTTTCTCCACCCCAAAGCAAAATAATGCTGGTTTTGCACAGTCTTATCAGTCTATGAATTAAAGACAGTGAGAGCAGCAAACTGTTTAACTGCCAGCAGTAAAGCACAAATCAGTGTTATGAGCCAAAATACCATGAGATTTATGTGGTTTTATAAGGGTGCCATAGGGGCTCCACACTTAGCATTGCATGGCATCTAAAACCTGGGATTAAATACCTTTTTTTTTTTTTTAATATGACTAAAGAACACAGTGTTTAGTTCCCAACTTTCAGTCATTGATCTGTGAGTACAAGATAATTTTCACAGAGTTTAAGAGTTGGATATTCTACAAATGTTTAGAACAGAATCAAAGAGCTTATATTTATATTTCATCACTGATTCCTTCTGGCAAAGAAGGGCCTGAAGTTTACAGACTGACTGGTCCTTACATGTGAGAGCAAAACACAGGAGCTACTATTTCATTATTCAGGTGAACTGCACTGCCCTATGGCAGATGCTGGTGGAAATGTTTCATGGACCTGGGTTGGATAAATCAACATTAAGGCACAATTTGCATATAGAATAGAAGTCATGTTTAAGCAAAAATTCTCACTATGCATTTTTCTCCTAGTGTGCATATGCTCTGTGTTGGGAGGTTGAATAAAAGAAGCTGGATCCTCATAGTGACTTGGGCTTTTGCCTCCACCATGGAGTCACATCAAACCCCATCTCTCCATGGGAAACTCTTCACTCATCACACAGGAGAATCACTCCTGTTCCCACTTTGACAAGCAGCACGTACAGAGGCCCCTGTGGTATTGCCAGACAAGGCATGCACCTGCCTCTCTTACCTGCAGATCAAATAAATCCTACCTTTCCCAAAAGACAACCAGATATACCGTGTGCTTTACCTGCAGACCACTGATATAAATTTATCACCTTAAGCAATACTTTGACAGTAAATTTAGTTTTATATATATATTTTCATAAAGTGAGGACTTTTTATTGACTGCAGAGCTGCCTACTGCGGCCTCCTTAATTCAAGTTAAGTGAAAAAAATCACTGCCAAGTTTATTTTGAAGTAGTTAACGATCCCACTTCCACTTTCATAGACAGAGAATATGCATTAATTTCCCAATTCAACTACACATAAAAAGATCACAGCAAGCAGCCCAAAGAAAATACATCTGAGGTTCTAAAGAGTTTTTCTCTTACAGAAAAAAATGTCAAGAGTACAGAGACTGGCCCCAAAGCTAAACTTAGGGAGAGGACCCAGATTCAGTCAGAAGTATGCCTTTATTTTACATGAAAATATCAAGCTCACTTTAAACTTGCTAGCCCTAATTCAGCTAAAAGCAAACCAGTGGCAATATGAGTAGAACAAAACCAGACTGAGAAACCACATAAAGATTTACCGAGCTAGCAACGTGGGCAGAGTTCTATCACCTATAGTGCTTCTGAAAAGGGGAGGCAAGAAAGAGGAGGACGGAACAGATCTAAGGAGAACTGGGGGAAAGAGGGGAAGACATGGACATTTTGCTACACTCAGTCTCCCTCCACAGGCAACAGCCTGCTCTGCCTATGGCTGGAGCCAGCCCTGTATGCAAACAAGGGGAAATCTGCAGCAAGGTTGATCTCAAATGGTTTCCTTTGGCTGCCTTACCTAAACCTGAACAGTGTAGAGATACAAACACATTTTAATACCTGGAGCTGCATATATATACTACACTCACAATCTATGATTCAGCGATGCACTTAGATGCAGGCTGGCACATAACAACAACTATTTTTTAAAGGTTTTGTAAATAGGCACTTGCTGTGAAATATTTTCACATTTAAAGGCACTAACAATATACTGTGCATGTGTATATTACACAGGTCCATTAAATTACTGTTAGCAGCAGATAAGCTTATAAACTACAGCACTTCTAAAATGAGATTGTTGGCTAACTTGAGCCTACAGGCAGTGAAAACACCAAAATTAGATGAGCAAGGCTATTAATTACACTTTAATAGCATCTATTAGGACATTTATTTTCCTGTTGTTTATATTATTACTCAAATCTTCTAACGAGAAATAATTTTAGAAAGATATCTGGGCTACATAAGCTTTCCCAAAAAATAAGGACATGACAAAAAAGGGCTTGAGAAAATGTGTGTTAATAATTTTCTTTTAAACTGATACTCTTGTATGATTCATAAAATAAATACTACTTTTATATAATATAGCTCCTTAACTACATCAAAAATTTTTTCATAGAACAAAAAAGAAAGCTGTAATAGTATCATAGCAAAATTAATGCTTATACAGTTACATCAATCTTCAGAAAAATGTTTTTTGTTTCCTTTATGGGATAGTAAAAAATTTGTTTCTAAATAAAATGTAAGGCTTCTCAAAGACCTGTGCTCATAGATTACCCTTGCAAAATGAAATTTCTTTAGCTCTTAATAGTTTTCACTGTCCCAACCACAACAGGAGCTATACTTCCTTCATAGGCAGTCAACAGGATTTTTATTGCTGATGACAACAAGGCGTGATTCACTGGGGCTTTCAGAAACATTTTAGTGTGCATAATGACTTGCCAAAGAAAACAAACAAATGTATTTTCCAGGGATAACAGATTAGCCTTGGTAAAAAATACTTCTATACTTACTGCTTTGTCCTGTGCATCTAGAGCAGCTGGTGCCACTTAATACTTTCCATCTTATCTGGGCTTATCCTGTGTCTGCCAATATTACTAAATCCCCACCAAAAGAAAACACAGTACGAGACTGGATAAGCTCCTGGTTCATAATGTAAGTATTCTGCATCAAGAACTCATCTGTATCAACTGAACAGATGCCAAGTCAGTCTAATTTGTTTCTAACAAGGAGCTTCATGAGTTACAGCTCTACCAAAGTCTGCTCACCAGCAGATACGTATTCCCAGTTTGACTGCATGCTCAAATGAAGCTCCTCCTATGGCTGAAACACCTTAAAGGCGTCTTATCCAAGTGGATTCTGTAAAGCCTAGCAGCTCACATATGTACAGAGATACTTTTCCTTTAAGTGGTAGCTTCCATAGGGTCTCTCTGTTCTGTTCTGTTCAACAGTCAGTTTTCTGAAAGTTTTTTGTTTACCTGTGTAAGTTTTGGTTAGAAGCAAACACTGGAGACAGACACACTTTGTGACTTTATGCATGAAACCCACTCCCCTAAGGCAACAGGCAAAAAAGACTCTCAAGAGGATCATACCAATTGTCACACTTTCTGTGCTGTCTACCTGCCCAGAGAGCTGGGAAGGTCTTCCAAAATTCTATTTATCTCTCTCCAAACTAAACTAATTATTTCTCACACTGTACTTATGGTCATGGAGAGAACTGATTCCTTTCATCACCATAATTACTCTTCTTTTAAAGGTAAGATGAGCACAGAAGCATAGAATCATAGGATAGGTTGGGTTGGAAGGGACCTTTAAAGGTGATCTTGTTCCAACTCTCCAACATCTTGAACTACACCAGCTTGCTCAGAGCCCCGTCCAACCTAACTCTGAATGCTGCAAGGGCTGGAGCATCCACCATGTCTCTGGGCAACCTGTGCCAGTGTTTCATCACCCTTATTGTAAAAAACATCTTCATATATCTAATCTAAATCAACCCTCTTTAATTTTCAAATCATTATTCTTTGTCCTATTGCAATGACGTATGTTCCTTTTCGATCTTTTCTTTATTGCACTGAACACCTCAGGCTCTGAGCTTCCTTATATTATTTGCTTTACAAGCTTCTTCTGGCTCCGCTGTTCTTTGCAGCATCTTTCAAGAGGAGTAGATTCGGTGTCCTAATCTATATACAATATTCCAACAGATTACCTCAGAGCAGCTAATGCAATGGGGAAAAGGTGCAAAAATGTAATATTCCTTTTGATCCCAGACTTGAATTTGCTTTGTTCTGCCTCATTGCACAGAGAGAGAATCTCACTTCTCTCCCAGCAAAGTCACTAAATCTTTCTCTGCAAATATGCCCCTCAGACAGCGTCTTCTTATTGCATATTTCCACAGCCAGTGCACGTGCACTTGACTTTATGGAATTTCATAGTTTACAGCCATAATTCACTGAGCAACTGTTATACAGGCTAACACTTGGATTAACTCTGGAACATACTTCCTTTATATTACCAACTGATTACAGTAAAAGCTCTTTATTAGTGACTATATGAAGTAATATAAATTTCACAGGCTCACAAGATCTGGTTCACACTCCTCTTGTGAGTGTTTAATATTAAGAACAGCAATTACTGTCTAGACAGAAATGGACATTCATGTCCACTTCCTTACACAAATTAATTGCTGTTGTTTGGAAAACACAGGTCCAAAAGTGATTCCATCTCATGAGCAAAGCAATCAAATCAAACAGAACCCTGTGCTCTGTTCAACAGTTCTTTCCTTTTACAAGGAAGTATCTTTCACAGGCAAGGTTTGGCATTATGTATACCCAATCTCACTAGGATAAAAGCAAAGGGTTTGGTTGAATGCTAATATATGTTAGTGTTGAAGATGTATGGACTAAAGCACACACTTGGAATATTTAGCTACAACAGGGTACTTGTGAAGAACTGAGCCACTCACATGGTCTCAGTGTTTTACTGGACCAGATCCACAGTTTCCCATGTAAGCAGCAAAATGAGCTACTCTATGTCTGTCCCACACAGAAGGCACAAAAGTTGTAAAAAGAGAACTTTGATCAGTTCATCCCTTGCTAAATCTAAAGCATAACAAATCTAGGAAAACACCATCAAAAAGTTACACAGGTACAAATTCTGCTTCCTGTAGGTCATGAACTACAAATCACATTTGGGTGTGAAAGCAACATCATTCCTATATTCTGCTCTGGGTGCATTAGTGCTGATCTTGAGTGAGCTTTCAAAGTGAACCACCCTTAGGACTGCAGTTCACAGTCTTATCACAGTCTCTGGGCACATATACTGATCAAATTATATTAGATGTGCTCCATGCATGCATCTCCTGCACTGCAACTGCTAGAATACGTTCAGCTCATCAAGTCATACTAGACCTAGTCAAAACCATGTCACTGAATGTGATGCACAGTGTGGACATCATACCCTCAAGAGACACACTCTTTGTGCTACTTTACTTAACACAAAACACATGGCCAAAGTACACTTTTAGAGACAGGATAATGAACTGGATGGTCTTTTCACATATTATGATTTTATGATCTGCCAGTTCCTTACCATGTCTTATTTATATGTCTTATTTAAGGGCAATTAATGATAGAAGACCATTCTAAGTCTGTTTTGTTAAAATATTTTTAAATGAAGAAAATGGTAAAAGATAGAAATAAATTACCAATGAATAAATCAATTGGGCAGTTTTGACTTAGAATGCAAACACTATTCTTACTCACATGTATTGTAAGTTCACATTTTTCACAAATGCATGACGGGACACGAATCTTAGGCCTGAATCCACCACAGTCCTAGGAAAATAAATAAAACTGTTAGAATGTTTCATTTAAAATATAATGGAAAGTGTAATGATAATAACTGTTAAAATAAGAGTTTGGATGAAATCTTTGTAAAGCTCAGCTGCTTTACAGCTGATTTAAAGCTCAGCTGATTTACAACTTTCCTCAGTAACACACAAAGTTAGGCATACAGTTTGATAAGGTCTCTACATGCTTCTATAAAAGAAATACAGAAAAAATAGCTGCGTAAAATGTATCTCATACTCACAGATTTTTAAGTCCAACATAAAATCCAACCTCATTGTCATTGATACTTTCCAAATTTGGCTGGTTTGCGATGTAACTGTTGAAAAAGCAAAACAGAAAGAAGTATGTAAGTGGATCCTTCCATGACTTTGACATGGAAATCATGCACTGATGTATGGAAGTCAGTTATGATTGCTGACCTACTGTAATTAGTTCTAAGTCCTAATTAGACCAGCCGCAAAGCAAAAGTGCTCCTTAAAATCATCCTCATCATTTAAATGGTACTTTGTGGGACAGGGGAGCGGGTCATTTTTACACAGGGGAAATGAGGAAAGCAAGTTGACCTAAAGGCCAAATAAAGCTGCATTACAATGTCACCATTCTCCAAGACACATGTCCTTACCTCATGGATTTAACAACAACAAAGGGGGGCAAGTTTAAAGGTAGTACTGGAGTTATCCCCACTTATGAGAGATGCTCATACTTCCTAGTCTATTCCCTGATGTTTTTAGCTTAATCACCTCTTACACTTATTTTTTTCCCTGACACAAAGTAATTTCAGTTCTTTTACAAGGTGTGGCAATGGGAAAATTTAGAAAAGAGAGGTTGTACTTCATGATGTTATACACACAAGCAGAAATTAAGAGAAGAGAAATTGCTATATCAGACTAAAGTACTGAGTCCACTCACATATCCTTAATATCTGCCTAAGAGGATGTGGGCAAGCAAGCCAGTCCTTTGTATTATGACCATGTGAGATCTATGAATACCCAGTGACATCCCACAGACTCTTCTACAGGAAGAGAAAGTTTCACACTGCAAATCATACAGTCCAGGAAGAAGAAATCAGTGGAAACTGCAATTTTTCTGACATTATGGGCAGAAAAGTATGCCTGATTTAAGGGATGCCTTGCTAAAGAGTCCACACATTTCAAAATATAAGCCCAGTCCCAGAAAAACTTAAAGAGAGATTGACATGTGTTTTCACAAGCACCACAAACTAACCAAAGACGCAGACTCTCCTAAAATGAATGTCTTTCTTTGTTAGAAGAAAAGTTTTCTTCATTCAAAGCATTTTTTAGAATTTATCTAAAGGGAATTCTGGTGAATTAGTAAGAAGGTGTATTGCTTTTCCGAAGGTAGTCCATGAACCCGAGCTGGTTGTGTTAAGAGAAATTCATCGTGTTTCCAAATCCCAAGAGAAGCCTGAGAGTCGCATGAATTGGTTTGGGCTCTCCTCCAAAGCTGCAGTGCTGACTTGGGCTATGCTCTCGCCATGCACCAGGAAAAGTAAAAAGTTTCCCCTAATGGCATCCACTGTCCCTTGGGAAAAAGAAGGGCAGTAAAAAGACAATGCATGATGCTAGATGGAACACATTACTACAGCATCATATGACATGGACTGCTTGCAAGACTTTTCAGAATAAGATTAACACAATGTACCCATTAGAAGATAAGAGTACTTTGTTTTTCGTGTTTCCTTTCCTGAATTTTTAAGACAGTGTGATTTAGTATCTCAATATATACTAATCTATTTTGTTTGGTTGGATTTTTTGTGGGTTGGTAAGTATTCTGCCAAGTAACAGTGATGAAATAGTATATAAAAATCTATTATTCCTTCATCTAAGAGTCCTCCAAGTCAATGAACATACTTCCTCTAAACACACCCTGAAGAACTCATTCTTGACTTATGTATCACCCATCTTCTTTGCCACTTGGACCTTATAATGCTAAAATAGAGTTATGCAAGAGGTTTCAAAGATACCTTCCTCATCCTGTTCTCAGTTATCAAACAACAGATATAGAGAGACAAACAAATAGAGATAGGAGAATCACATAAGAGCAGGAATTGAGGAAAATGGACAGTGAAACACAAAGTGTGAAGAGACTCAGATTTAAAGAAAAGAAACAGAGTAACCACTTGCACTAGCTAAGAATTAGGCCATCAAAAAAAAAAAAAGAAAACAAAACAAAAAACCAAACAAACATTGCCAAAATGCAGATCCATCACTTAAACACACATATCACCCACCCAAAACAGACATTGTAATTTTAATCACATAGCATTTAATCAGAACCACTCACTACAAGAAACTCCAGAACCTGACATAACTTACAGTGCTGCACAAAAATTTGTTAGTGCATTGCATCCTGTGTTAAGTCTCAATGTAAAATAGTTCAGCTCTGCTGAAGCCAATGAAGCTTCACAATTTACATCAGACAAAAATCTTACTATGAGCACACAATCTATATAAAAAGATTGGTATCGGTCATCAGGTAATAGACCAAAGAGATTATATTTGGTAAGTAGTAGTATGAGTTTGTGGTATCCTCTTTCCTTCTCTTACTGCATCCCTTAGAAGAAACCCTAGGTGGGGGAGAGCAGGGCATTCTTTGCTCTGAGCTGGTACTGGTCTCTCTAAGATGAATGATTTATAATTCCAGTTCCTAGCTGAAAGAACCAAAAGAAATCATTGCTTTTCCACAACCATACTGGTTGAGACCCAGAAGAACTTTTGTCTAAGTGCAACTAATTAAATAATTGCTCAGCAATACACTTGTATAAACACTCTCAGTGCAGAACACAATAGTAAAGCAAAGTTAACACAGTTGGAAATCCTTGAAAAAAGAGTGGACAGACATAATTTACCATAAGCAGGTCATGTCCTCTTACAGGTCCTTACTCACTTAACAAGTCTGTTTCAAGTTAAGCCTTTGTAGCAATGTCATAGCAGCAAGAAAGAAAAGAGTAGAATGATGTAGCTGTACCCTATAAGGGGAAGTTGCTCTTCTGTTTAATTTAGAGGAAGATCTGAAATAAAATCTCTCCCTAACTGACGTCTATTTTTACCTTCTTCACAACTACTTTACCTTAACGTTACTTATCATCAAACATTAATACTCTAAAAGCTTTGACTTGCACTAGGTGACACTGAGAAATGTAATTTGCCTGCCTGCCCTTAAGAATATCCACCCTATTCTTTAACTGAATATTTTTACTGTAGCACAAGAGAAAAACATACTGACTCATGGCTGGCTGAAGTCACGTGAAGAGCTTGGAAGCTCCCACTGCACACCACAGCAGTGCTGCACTGCCAAAACCTGGCTGGATAGCACCAGACAGACCACATGTATCAGTTCACAAAAACTGGCTGCTGCCTCTAAATCAAACCCTTAGCTGCCTACAAAGCTATTTGCTTGATTATACTATAGAATTCTGCATCTCCTTCAATGAGTAATCAGTAAACAATAATTGTCTTCAGACCTTTAATTTAATCTCTCCATTGTAAACTAGTGATTAATTCTAGTAAAAGCATTCAGAATCACACACCTAGGTTGCACATTGCAACCTACAATAGCATGGTCATCTCGCACGCTTAGCAGCTACTGAAGAGTGTCACACACTCACACTTCACCACTGCTACAACATTTTTGAAACAATAATTTAAAATACTAATTTATAGGAGTCAGCTCCTCCAAGATCTCCTTTGAGAGGGGATCATGCTCATTACAAAAGTGAAAGGATACAGATTATGTTTAGCATCAGTGAAGCAACTTCTGAACTGCAAAAGCATGAAGAGAAAGTGGGTTCTGACCTTTAAAGCCATCTAGATTATTTTGTTCCTCAGTAATTTAGAAAAGGGATTCCATGCCAACTTTCAAATCTTTTCCTTTAACCCGAATAAAAAAGGCCAGCAGAAATATGCCTTCCTGACTTACTTACTCTATTTCTTCCTGCTTAATATATGTTAAGGTATACTACTCCATCTGGAGCTATAAGGACATGCTGGAAAAAACCTAGCACATGCTAGTCTTAACAACATAGATGCAAGCGAATAACACTGCAGTGCAGCTCCAGAAGTATTTCTGTTGCCAAAAATGTCCCTTTACAGGAAACGTATTTTCTTTACACTCCAAAAAATAAATCAATTATATGTCTAGCTCTAGTTTGTACAGTTGGGAAAAAAAAATTAAAATTAATAAACACTCACTGGTGAAATATTTCTGAACTTTGGGAAAACTTGACATTCCAAGTTGTTTTTTCACTAAGTCTTTAGGGGACAAAGGCAGCATACTTCAGACATTGAGCTGTCAGTAGATGAATTACCATTTAATGACAGGTCATGTATGTCCCTAGTCTAGACTAGTGTGAGAGCTGTATGTTAATATTGAGAATTAAACATTGCAAGCTTCCCTAGTGCCATATCTTCTTACAAACTCAAATGTCATACAAACTTCATCAAAAGGTAGGCTAAAACTCAGAGGCATTTTCAACAAATTATTCATTTTTATACATTAAGACCACGTAAAATTTGTAAACTCGATACAATACTTAATGAAACCTGGCATATTCAACTGGGTTGCATTTGTAGCCCGTCTGAAAACAAGTTTAAAATAATGCTGAAGTGGTAGGAACTCACAGTTGGAAAATGAAGCACAGAGCTACACAAGTTGCATATCAGGAATGTAAAGTTTCAGACAGATGTAGGCATCAGTGCTATAATCTCTGCTCAGTCAAGAAATCTTCCTGCAAAGGACCAAGCTTCCTTAGGAAGGAAACTCCTAACAAGCAATGAGTGTGATACAGACACCTAAACCCAGCAAGTATTCTACAAATATACAATCTTACTCCAATTATTTTATTCTATTTTACTTCTTCCATCTGGTACCATAAGTGCGAGATTTAACGAAGATAACTCCAGGAAGCAGACCCTCTACTGCTAGAGGAGGATGTCATAACTCAGGAAAGATGCAGTGTGTCAAGACCATCCACAGTGGACTTACCTAGCATTCAGACATTTTACCAGTGCTTGACTCCTTCCTTGGCTGTCCAGTGTCTCCTGACAAATTCTGAGCAAGTGCTGCAGTGTTTTTTGGGGTTTTTTTGGGTTTTGGTGGTTTTTTGCTTGTTTGTTTGTTTGTTTGTTTGTTTGTTTTAGGTTTTTTGTTGTTGCTTTTTGGTGTGGGTTTTTTGGTTGGTTTTTTTTTTTTTGGTTGTTGTTTTTTAAACCGTGACTCACCCTGTATTTCGAAAAGAATGAAAAACTAGTTGCCACTATCACAGGTTCCCTAAGGGCTTTTTCCTCACATTTAGAGTATTTAACCACAAGTCACAGAGGACTTCAGGAAATAGCTCTCCACGTGCCAGTACAGCAGTTCTGGAGACAATGTAATTAGCTCTGGAATCTTTCTTTACAGACACAGGCATGCCTATTTTTTCAGCAAATCCTGCACTACACACATCCCATACTCAGGTAATGCATTGTTCAAGATAATCTGGAAATCAACATCTCACAGGCAATGTCAGGGATCAGTTAATTTCAAGAATTCCTTGTTCTTGATGTATGGCTGTGTCAACTGCCAGGAGAAAACAGGGCCCAGACATTCTGCTCCACAACAGTATACTATTATCCAATTAGTAGCATGTAGCTGCCATCACAAATTGATTCTCCAAAGCCATCATCTTGGACAATTAGTGCCAACCCATCAGTTTGAAGCAGAAGAAAATGGGAATTCAGTGGAGATACCAATCTTGTTTTGGCACTGCAGGAGTGGATCCATGCTCTTGCTTATGACTACAACTGCCTGGAAAATGGGAAGTCCCTGGTTTTCCAGCCAACCTTAGTTCCTGCTTTACAGCATGAAGGCAAAAGTAAAAATAAATTAATATGCCTGGAACACAAAGTTTAAAGAAAGTTACTGTAAGGCAGGGAAAATTAAACGTAATGCACCCTTGGTCTTACTTATGTTTCTGGTTTGGCTAAGGTGTTTGTTTTATTCTCTTCAGATAGCAGACTACCAAATCAAGCAAACTCTCAAGATATTTCTGCAGTTTTCCAGATTTAAGATTTATGCTTTTGATGAGCTCCACCTTCAGAATTACCTTCCCCCAAATGCATGCAGAGCTTAATTAGGTATTTTCTCCATTTAGAGACCTGTCCTCGCCTTTGAAATCCCCAAGTTTGTACATTTGATATTTCACCAAGACATGAATGTTTGATGTTTTTCCAGGAATACATGACAGCTACAGACTTGTTTTTCCTTAGCAAAGATATTTTGGAAATGCTGATATTCCTTTTTATTGTCAGAAGGCCAAATCTCCAATGACCTATTATTCTAAAAGATATATCCTTATCTCTGACCTTATACTTATCTTCAAAACACATTTTCATCCCCTGTGTACGAAGTAATCTATGCAGATTGCTAGGAGTAGGCTTAAACTCCCATACAGACCCTTTATAATATATATGCTAAAAATCACAGAGTAAATTAACATAAAAAAGGAGAGTAGTGAATGTGGCTTTCCATTATTTCTCAACAGAAGGCAGTCATAAACTAATCTTTATTATTATTGTTGTTGATGATGATGTTATTATTTCCTTGCAAGGATGAAAGAGCATCTCAAAGAAATGAATAAATAGAAATATATGTGACAGTTCTTTCTCCTGCAGAACCACCTAGTCTTCAAAAAGTAGTAATGCAAATACTCTCTTTTCTGCACTTGCATACACCATCTCTATAGCTGTCACTGGCCTTGATGCAAATGAGAATGGAAAAACATCCATTCCACAAGAGCACAGTAAGATTTCAGACAACAATCCCTTATATGCATCTTTTTAAGGCCCTCAGTGAATCAAAACATTAAAGCTTCTTGGTTGCTGTCAAAACCTTGGAATTCTCTTCCTTTCAGGTGCCTATACTCAGACAGTGACTTTATGGAAGAGATGTCTTAGGTAGCTGCACATCCTTCAGAAGTAGATAGCACTTCTGACATAAATCAGTATCCCCCACAACAGTTGTTTTTTCCTGTCTCTGGGTTCTGACATGTTCAGTATTCCTTGACTCTTTCACTCAACATAAGACATTCCTTCTGAAATCTCCTTTGAAGTCAGTCTTCTCCCATATATACAATTCCGACTGTTTGACATTAATATTTGGCTTTATTCAGTTTAAAATTACCGGCTATTAGAATATCAAATACTCCAATCAATCTGCTCTGGATCACTGGATCATCAAGACATACATCTGCACCTGTTACCCTGTTTACTGTCTCGTTCACTGCATGCACTGTGCTTCATGCCAGGTACAGATCAAAAGGCAGTACTTCCAAATGGTGGAGCAAAGATGCAAAACTTAAAGCCATCTATCCAGGAAAATCCATCTATATCCTGTTAATACATTAAATTTGCTGAATAATTCAACTGCTGACATCTCAAATAATATTCCCCTCTCCATTAGCCAGCAAAAAGTTTCTTTCTTATGTTTTTATTTAAGTTTTGAGATACTACCTATAGTCATAACATCTACCCCTTTTCTGTGCAATTATTACTTAGAGAACCCAACAAGTAGATGTTTTTCCATTCTGCAAATGATACCATCTGCTGCCATGGTTCACAATTGGTTTCCTAGACTCCCTTCCAAAACCTGTGAAACATCTTCTTGTAGCCCTTATCACAGATCTGTGTCTTCTCCAAGATACTCCTGTCTTTTAATGAAACACATACATGAACAGAACTTCACATTATGATACTGAAACATTCTAAAAGGGTTATGGGTTGCCGTTTTCATGTTTACCTCACTCTGTCTAGCACCAGAACAGGTTGCCACCTTCTGTATGTTGACATCAATCTTACCACTTAAATTTAGCCTATGCAGTTTTTAGAGAACATTTCAACATCATTTGTACTACCTTTCAGATGCATTCTTCACTGTTTCACATTTATGTACTCGTCACAGTTTCCTGTTTCACCTTATCACATTTATTTGCATTACAGTATAGTCCACTTTCCACTGTAGCTGGCCCAGCTTTTGAATTCATAGCTTCTCCATTAGCATTATTCCAGTTGAGGAATCCTGTTCTTCATTTAATATAGATGGTTTCTTACTTGCACTGCATATATTAACACAATGATGTGTTTATTACACTTTCTGCTCAATTGTCAGAATCCAGAATGTTTCTAATACTTGTGCTGTCACATTGCTGCTACTGTTTCCTTTCCTGTACTTTCTACGTTCCTGTACTAGGCCAATTTGATTTTGAGCAAATTCTCTGTCACAATGGTACACCCAGACAACCATCCTGTGTCTTTGAGTTTTCTCTTTGTATTTCTGTTTGTTCTGCTATGTGACATGTGTAATGCTCCTTCTAACTGTGATCAGCTTGTACTTAAAGCCTGCTCATGGCTGTATTTGTTGTTACACTTTCAAAGTATAAGGAAAAGACTTACAATGCTTTTGTAAGCATTTATTTTAATTATATATTATTATATATTATATGTTACATGTTACATGTTATAGTTTCAAGCCTTAGATCACCTTCTTCACCATTTTACCTTCAAATGAAACCCTTACCCTGCATGTACCCTTTTCACAAGGTGACATCTTTAGCTAGTCTTCAACCTTCTTTGCTACCTCTGAAAAGCTGGCTTCTCACCACCACTACAGCATTCTTCATTTACTTTTACAGCATTTGTCCCTGCCACTACTTACGAGTACAGTAGTACCTCTCTCATCCTCTAGCCTGTTTCTGCTTATGGTTCTCATGACTGCACCCCAGTACCAGACACACCTTGCAGCATTTCTCTATCCTACACATCGTCTGCAGCAGTGCCTCTAGCCCAAGACATAGGTGGTGATGGTGAAGTGTTCACCTGCAAATATAAGACGGATTGGTATTCTGATGATACCTCCAACTGTTGGACTCTCACCTCCTAAAACTTTCATTTTAGACACTCAGTGTGAAGAGCAACACTGCTACAAGTTAAACTGTTCATTAAAACTCATGAGAACATGCAGAAGTGCTCTAAAAAAGGAAAAAAAACTCTGCATGTAACCAAACATGCAACAGAAGGAATAATTGCCCTGTCTCAATGCAGACAGGAATGCCATGAACAGTTGGGAGAAATGTTCAGAGCAGGAAAGGAAGAGTCTTTCTTCCACTCACACCAACCTCTAAGGCAAGCGGTATCTATTTCTGCACCTGTGCTACCTTCATATCCCCTAAATGACACAGGCTTCAGGCAACAAGACAGTCATAGCACACATGATCCAGGATTTGCAGTGATGTCTATAGCAGAAGTAGTATACAGCATTAATATTTTCTTCTTAAGTGCCTTGATGTCACATGGATTTGTGCCAATTCAAAATGTTTGTAATTTTGTAATTTTGTTATATTTATAAATAATGGCAAAAGCATCACCAGTCAGTCAAGGGAGGGGATTGTTCTGCCTTACTCTGGACTGGCCGCACCTTGAATATCGTGTGCAGTTTTGGGCACCACAGTATTAGAATGGTATTAGACACCATCCAGAGGACAGCAACAAAGATGGTGAAGGGTCTTGAGGGGAAGCCATATGAGGAGCAGCTGAGGTCACTTTGTCTGTTCAGCCTGGAGGAGACTGAGGACAGACCTCACTGCACTTACAACTTCCTCATGAGGGGAAGAGGAGGGACAGACACTGATCTCTCCTCTGTGGTGCCCAGTGACAGGACCTGAGGGAATGGCCTGAAGCTGTGTCTCGGGAGGTTTGGGATGGGTATTAGAAAAAGGTTTTTCACCCAGAGGGTGGCTGGGCACTGGAACAGGCTCCCCAGGGAAGTGGCCACAGCACCAAGCCCAACAGAGTCCAAGAAGCATTTGGATAATACTCTCAGGCACATGGTGTGACTCTTGGGGATGGTGCTGTGCAGGGCCAGGAGCTGGACTTGATGATCCTTGTGGGTCCCTTCCAATTCATCATATTCCGTGATTCCATGATATGTGCACAATACAGTCTTAGAAAGATGTTTACTTACTACCACTCTAAACTTAAAACTCTTAAAATGTATGCTTATGCACATTACATAGACCCACAGAGTCAACAAAACTGCTCCCAGATGGAGGGTACAGTATATATGTTTACCAGGTGAAGATCACTGTATGCATAATGTGTTCCAAAACCTGTTACTAAAAATTAGAAGAGGCAAGACTGGAGAGAAGAATAGGAGATGAATATGCAATAGACTATTCACCCACCTATTGGGTGGGGAAGAAAAAAAAAAGATATCTTTTTATGAGGTTGAAGACCACAGATTTGGAGGAAATGCTGTAAATAATGCTCCAGTGGCATCTGGGGCACTAGATTCAATTTCTTCCTCTCCCTAAGGAAATATGATTCCAGTCTCTCAGAAGATACCATATTTACAAAGCCATCTGAAAGAGTGCAATCTCCACCTTACCTGTTTGTGCTGTTCTCATTTTTGCTGCAATTGAACACTCAGTGAAGCAGGAGCAGGACCCAGCTGTCTCACTACACGAATCAGCATCACAGCTTCTTAGCTAAACAGACTGTCCTGCTCTCTTACCCAAATGCACATTTGAATATTCTATGCCAAAGAAGGCAACTCAGACAGGAAGAACCACGGCAAGCCCACATCTGTAGACCATGCAGGACCAGCAGTTAAGATGCTGACATGCAAGACCTTCAGACCCTTGCTCTGCTTCTAGCAAAGCAGCTCTTCACTTACATGCTGAAATGGTTCACCTAGGACCACAAAATCATTTTACTCCACAGTATGACCCTGCTTGCTAAAGGGAAGATCTTGCTTTCGCCCCTCACCCCAGCGAACGAAGTCCCCAGTGTTTTCTTAATAGTCAGCGGAGATGGAAGTGGATAACTGCATGGGGTAATTTACAGTGGGAACCTAATTTAGCCTCCTGAATCACTTCCTGGAAGAAGTGCATTCTCCATTGTGGAGAGTAGCCAGTTGAGTTACGTGCCTTAGCTACACAGTTAGGAGGGAGTTGCCAGATTTTAGATGCCCAGGCCTGGGACAGCCCCAGACATGATTAGTACGTCCAGCACATGACACCCAGAGCACATGCTGTGGAAAGGTCTTCCAATCCATGCCCAGTAAGTCAAGTATGTGCACTTGATTTATCCTTATATGCTTGCTGTGCCGTCTGGCATTCAGAAAACCAGATGGTTGTTGCAAAAGAATGGGAAGTCACACCCTATGCACTCTTCACATGAATCTTATTGTGCAATGTGGGGTAGCCATGCTCCACAAGATACCTGCTGAACACAGCCTTACTTAGTTTTACAGGCATGGTTATGAAATTTAAAAGGTAAAACTAATTTCATTTACATCTAAAACTGGAATATTTCTTTTGGCCCACCTGTCAAACCAAGAGGAAAAATAGGTAGCTTTCTCAGCCTCAACTACAGCTGTGTGGACAGATCCTTCCATAAGGAGCTCAGAAGTGTTGCCATTTCATGGTTGTCTGTTTCAGCAATAGATTGACTTAACTTTGATTAATTCATTGCCTTTCTTTTACTATATATCAGACAACTGTATACAATGAACCATATATCCTCTACAAATCCATAGCAGGAGCTGCAACTTTTTTTGCATGAGGAGGTTCATTCCTGAAATACTCAATCTTAGCTTCCACGTACCTCAACGTATTTAACATTCATACAGAACAAAAACACATGAAAGGTTAAAAAACCTGCAAGTCAAAAGCACACCAAGTAATCAAGCACAAGCCCCATCTCTTCCAAACTTAAAAAAGGCAGGAAAATGCCTGAATCAAGGTTCCTTTCATCCTTCACATACATACTCTAAACTGGTGGTGAAACACTAACTGGTGAAACACTAACTCCATTCATTTTTATCACTGACTTTACATAGGCCAGAATCCTAGCCTCAGCTTCCCCTTGAAACAAAAAAGCATCCAACTACCTGGCAAGATGAGGACTAGTTTGCTTTAGCAAAGTGAAGTTCAAGTTACACCACTCAAAGATTACAATCTCTAAAGTGACTCTGAAAACACTCTGGACACCTTTGGCCTGCTTCCTTCCATTTTATCTTACTTCTGAAGAAAAAAAAAATTCTCATTACTTCAGGCCTTGTCTAGGAAAAAAAGAATATTGACCTGAAACCTGATCTCCAAGAATTTATCCTAACAATGAAAACACAACACAGAAATATATATGTGGCTGAATTGGTATTAAAAATATTTAAGTTTCAGCTATAGCCTCTGTCCATGACCAACACTCAATACAGGTAATTTTCTTACAAGAAAGTAATAAAAAATAAATGCAGAATTTCTGTGGGGTGGCTCCTTTCCAGTAAGTCCCTTACAATTGTGCAATGTGATCATGAGATGATTGTGGAGTTCAGCACCTTGCATGGAGGAAGCAGAGCAGCAAGTGAGATTAAAATCCTGGATTCCATGAGAGATAACTTTAGCCTCTTCAAGGATCTTGGAAGAATCCCACAGGAATAGGCCCTGCAGAGAACAGGTATCCAAGAGAGCTGATCAATAAATACTCAAGTATCACCCCCTCCAGGCTCAAGACCAGTGCCTCCTGATAAGTAAAAAATGGAGCAAAGAGGGCAAGACAGCTGCCTGGATGAGCAAAAAACTCCCGTCAAAAGTGAAGCACAAGCAGCAGATGCACAGGAAGTGAAAGCAACAACAGGGCACTTGGAACAAATAAAAAGATGCTGTCCTGATGGGATGCACTCACAAGAGCTGAGGGAGCTGGCCGACACCATAGCTGGGCTGCTTGCCGTTGTCTTGGAACAGTCATGGCGATCAGGAGAGGTGTCTGAGGCCTGGAGAAACTAAATGTCACCCCAGTGTTCAAAACGGGCAAGAAGGAGGACCCAGAGAACTAGTGGCCAGCCAGACCCACCTTGATCACTAGAAAGATGATGGAGGGCCTCATTCTGGAGGCCATCTTTATCCACATGGATGCCAAGATGGTGATCACAATTAGTCAGCATGGATTCAGCAAAGGGGAATCATGCTTGACCAACCTGATTGCTTTCCATGATGGGACAACTACCTGGATGGATGAGGGGAACACAGTAGCTATTGTCTACCTTGACTTCAGCAAGGCTTTAGATCCTGTCTCATGTGATGTCCTCAAAGGCAAGGTCAGGAAGCATGAACTAAATCAGTGGACAGTGAGCTGAACTGAGAATTGGCTGAATGGCAGATCCCAAAGAGCTGCAATCAGTGGCACAAGGTCTAGGTGGAGGCTCATCACAAGCGGTGTCCCCCAAGGGTCAATACTGGGCCCAGTGTTGTTCAGTTTGTTCATCAGTGATTTGGACAAAGATGCCTCCTCAGCAGGTCACTGATGACACAAAGCTGGGAGCAGTGGCCATACCCTAGAGTGCAACCTTGACAGGATGGAGAGATGGACAGAGAAGAACTGTCTGAAATTCAGTAAAGGCAAATTCAGGGTCCTGAACTGGAGAGGAATAACCCCAAGCACCAGCACAGGCTAACGCTGATCTGTTAGAAAGCAGCTCTGTGGGGAAGGACCTGGAGGTCCTGGTGGACAGCAAGCTGTCCATGATCCAGCAGTGTTCCCTGGTGGCCAAGAAGGTTGTCCTGGGGTGCATTAGGAAGAGCAGTGCCAGCAGGACAAGGAGGGTGATCATGTCCTTCTACTCAGCTCAGGTGAGGCACATCTGGAGTGCTGTGTCCAGTTCTGGGCTCCACAGGACAAGACTGGCATGGACGTCCTGGGAGAGACAAGCAGAGGGCTATGAAGATGATTAAGGGACTGGAGCATCTCCTATACATGAAAAGGTAGAGGAAGCTGAGCCTGTTCAACCTTGAGAAGAGATCACTCAGAGGTGATCTTGTCAATGCATGGAAGTATCTGAAAGAACAATGTCAACAGGACAGAGCCAGGCTCTCCTTGGTGGTGCTGAGCAAAAGGACAAAGGCAATGGGCAGAAACTGATGCACAGCAAGTTCCACCTGAACATGAGGAAGAACTTTACTGTGCAGGTGACCAGGCACTGGAACAGGCTGCCTGGAGAGGTTGTAGAGTCTCCCTCACTGGAGGTATTCAAGAACCATCTGGATACAATGCTGTGCCATGTGCTCTAGTAGACTCTTCCTGAGCAGGGAGGTTGGACCCAATGATCCCATCAGTGGTCCCTTTCAACCTGACCCATTCTGTCATACTGTAATATTATGTTTAATAGTAGCTATGTAAAACACAGAATCTCCATATGTGCATTTCAGCGCAGGTAGTAGTTTGGTTTGTCTTTTGCAGTTTCTGAAAATACAGGCTCACAACCAGGAATTAAGATGCATCCCAATTATATATGATCATATATAATTTACAGCAGTGATATACTACATACATCTGGATGAAGAGATCTTCACAAACATAACAGCATCCTGTAAAAAAGCATATTCACAACCCAAGCAGTAGAAGGTTTCAAACCTCTGTGGATTTCTCTCTCCATTTGCAATGCATGTAAATTACTGAATTTATACAATCTGCTTTGCTTTTTAAAGGACAGTTTTTAAAGAGCAGTTTTTTCAGAGGTAACAAGCTAAATATACATCTGACATCAACAACACACTGAAGCAGTTTTAGAGTTCTTTGCTCCATTACCTGCTACACTTCTCCTGCTTGGGCAAGGATATCAGATGACCACCTTAAGGGCCATACTCTTAGACATTTGTGTAGAGACAGATGACAAATAAGGAAGAAAGAGAACTGTAATCCAAAAAAAAAAAAAAAAAAGGGGGAGTCAGGGGATCCCTCTTTACTTTAAAATGAAAACCAAAATGGACAAATCAGGCCCATGTTCAGTTACATAAAATGTTTTGCTTTACAGTGATTAGGGATCCAGAACATTGCTAAGCTACTTTCTCTGCTACACTTGTCAGCATAAAAATAATGGAGAAAAAATAGAACCTGAGAAATCTGGAAAATGCCATCCTAAAGATATCATAGGCTGCACTGCCAAGCCCTGTTTTCTCGTTAGTATGGAAAAAAATTGAAGTCTCTTGAAAACAATGTTCAAGACCAAATCTTTCATTTCAGTATATACATGCCAAACTCTCAAAACTCTTGAATGACCAAAGATATTGAGGGAGAGATAGTGTTCCTGCCACCCTGCCCCCTGAAGGATGATGCTCTCTTCCAGCCTCATGAGCTGTTTTGTCTCTGCCAGGTTGAGACAGTGGAAACCCTCAGGAGCCCCATCAGTCCTCACAAACCAAAAGGGCAACATCTAGAACAAGACATACAAAAGGTTCCCTGGGAGCAAAAAAAAGAACATATACAAAATTCAATGCTTTGTGATCCTGGAGTATTTTTAAGCCTAGAAATTACAAAACTGATTTTCACAGTGCTTACTTTTAACTCACTTTAACCAATTACCCAGATCTTTAAAGGAAGTTTTTGGTTTTTTTTAAAAAAAGGACAAATTCCTAAAGGAAGATATTATGTCACCACTGTCCAAAACGCCTTTAATAATTTGTAGCCTGGTGCCTCATGTTTTATTATACAATTCCAAGTCACCAGAAATAACTTCTCAATCCAGCCAAGTCATGCAATGATGCACGGCCAGAAGTTACTTTGAGGAGGAAGGGGCTAGAGGCTGAGGAGCCATGTAGACAGTTTCATATGACATTAAATCTACAACAGTCTCAAAATCTAGAATAAAAAAGACTCAAAATACCAACAGCTCTGAGCTTCAATGAATTTAAACATGCCCTTTTTTTTAGCACAAGCTCACATGACTTGTTAAATAATTTACTCTATAAATTACTTATCCTGTCTTACTTATTAACAATTCTAGAGTGCTTTATATAACTGCATTAGAAATTTATTTTGTGGTTTTGAAATGTACGCAATACACAATCACCTCTCTTTTAATAGGCAAGAGCTTAAAAGTCGCCTACTATTTTGTTGGCAAGCAGTTCTTCCTGAAAAACACCAATTAATTTCAAACCTCATTCACCTGAATAATCATCAGTAAACATATTAATGACTTGATAGCAGAACTGTGAAGCTAGGCCAGAAATATATTTGTACTGCAAGATGTCACTTTTAAATCAAAGTCTTTGAAAAGTTATGTCCACTGAGATACAACAGCAATACATTTTCTTTAACAAGAAAATATTACACTGGTCCTTTTACAAGAAGTCCTGACGACTCTAAAAATTTCTCATTTACTATTCTATTAATATTTTTGCATGAGTGATCTTGACAAGGCCTACTTATTTGCCATTGTGTCTACAATGCATGGATTTTACAAAACTGATAAAGTCATTTTGCTTTTGTCACTCTTGGTCCTTGGCTTTTAATGTATCAAAGACTGATACCATTTATCCTAATGCAGGATCTCACTCCAGAGTTCAATTTATCTCCAATAATACCAAAGTGACCAAACAATTATTACAAGTGCAGTCTATTATGATAAGCACTGGTACATGCTTTCCAGATAAAGACCAGCCCACATCATCATCTTAACCAACTGGGCAAATCTAAAATCTGTCTCATTTACCATAGTAGAAAACTATGCAAAAACAGCCAGGAAGGGAAAGAGTGAGAGAGATGACTAAGAAAGCACCAGGCATAAATACTCTTATGCCCTCCCACACCAAGTTTCAGCAGCTGGCCTTCATAGGGCTGATGCAGAAGTACCCTCTCCATAGATTTGGATGCTGGATCCAAGCAGGAATCAAGAAATAGCTGGACTGGGATGAGAGTGCTTACAAACTCTAAAACACAATCCACCTGTGGACCAAAACAGAGGTGAAGCACCTGGGTGTTAAGTGGTGGAGGCTGCCAAATACATGGTACCTCATCTCTGTTATTCCTGCTGCACCATCCCATCTTTTCCCATCTCTTAAAGCCAAGTGGAAAACCCTGGCTGCCCACTCACATCCTGCCTACTCAGTGCCATCCACCTGGCCCACAGCCAATCCTCTGCACCACCATGGGCTTCACATACACACCCTGACCATGCAGTTACCCTAGTGCTCCCAGTGCCTGTGGATGGGGTAAGGAACTGAATTCAGGACCCATACTCTGGGTGCCTGTGGATGTTTTGCCTAGGACTGCAGGATCCACTCCTGTCAAGACCATGACATAACCAGCAAGTGAAGGACTGATTTCAATATACTCAGGAAATACATGTGAATAAATTCTTCAAATTAATTGTCTTATACTTTTTACATGTTATTTGTAACAAGAATAATTCCACCAGAGACCAATGGAATGTATCTGCAGAGCAAATAAAAGAAGAACCAGGCCTGAAGCTAGACAAGTGAAATGAGACTCCAGTCTCTTAAACCTGTTTCTTAGCTAGAATTAAGCAAGATCTGTGGTGTTAAAAACAGTTTGACAATCTGTACCTACTGTATTAGAACTACTTCTGTATGTACTTTGTGTTTACGGAGCTTACACAATGAAATAATATGACAGCTACTGCAGTTCAATTTTTAATTTATGTCTATAAACTAATTAAAGAGTCTCTGTGTTTTATGTTAAAAGCACGCATGAAAAGACCATCTTAAATACGTGCAACATCATCTCTTGAGAAATCCATGACTCAAAATTATTTTTAGATCACCAAACACAACAACGTGCAATGTCACAGAATGATACAGTAAAAACCAAAAAGAACTGTAAAGACACAGCTTAAAAAACACAGAAAAAATAAAATCAAAAGTATCAATGTAAAATGACTAGACATGTTTTAAGTTGATCATGGAAGAAAACATATTTACAATATGTATTTTCTGTTCTGGCCTTTCAAACCAGAGATTAAATTCTAGATGAAAATTGCTCTGTTACTTCTAAACAGAAGGCACTGGATAAAAAGGCTAACAAAGCCTATAAAAATGATTACAGATGCATAGTTCAAAGTAATTTTTTTTCTGTTTAAGCAATCTAGAGAATATTACACAAACATCTGAATCAATAACAGTTATAACTCAGAAAGACCATTTCTTTATCACAGGTCCTAAAAAATCTCCCAAAGGTAGGCCATATATGAGTAGTAGAAATTAATGCCTCCAGCTTTTCCCCCAAGCACATGCAGGGAAATGCAGCAAATTGACTTCAATGAACTGCAGGAATGTTGCCCAAAGGCTAGAATTTAATCTAAACTCACACAGTATTTCACAGTACTTTTTTACTTCTTCTAAAAGACACTGAAAAACAGAGGAAGGATGGAGAATACACATAGTGACAAATCTGTATAGATTTGGGGCAAATATGCTGGTATCTTTTACATTAAATGCCACAGAAAGTAATTCAAAAACAGCGGTAGGGACATATGAACAAAACAGCTTGAGAAGGTTTTTTCCCGAGATCTATCATCTACACATCCAGTATCCAAAATTTTTTGCTCTGCAAGAGGTTTTCTTAGGCATGAATGCCATGGTGCTCTGTGCTGTGAAACGATGTTGGATTTAACACGAAAAGCTACAGAACACCCTCACCAAATACTGTCTTCGAGGCCAACGAGGATGGAAGCATCACATGGGAATGAGAGGAAAAAAACTTTGTTCCTCACGGCTAATTAGGGTTCTCTAATTCTCTCCCAATTGCTGACAAGCAGCACTATGTTCATTCCTCTGCAGGTTTTGGATTTTTTCCTTCCAGCCACCTCCACTGAGAAGGTCAAAGCAGGTTTGCATTCCTATGGTTAGGGCATGAAAGACAGTTTGCTGTCACTTTCTGCCGCATGTCTTTCTTTACTTTTTTTTTTTTTTTTTTTTTTTTTTAAAAAAAAAAAAAAGGAGACTTCAGGGGCTAAGGGGAAAA